>SZWC01004184.1:143828-161988 GCA_023375785.1 Penium margaritaceum
TCTATATCTATATCTATATCTATATCTATATCTATACCTATATCTATATCTATATCTATATCTATATCTATATCCATATCTATATCCATATTCATATCTATATATATCGATATTAATATCAATATTAATATCTATATACATCTATATGCATATCCATATCTATATCTATATCTATATCTATATCTATATCTATATGTATATCTACATCTATTTTATATCTATATTTATATCTATATCTATTTCTACATCTATATCTATATCTAAATTTTAATATATATATATTATATACATAATTTCTAGCATTGATATCTATATCTATATCTATATCTATATCTATACCTATACCTATACCTATACCTATATCTATATATATCTATATCTATATGTATATCCACATCTTTATCTTTGTCTACATCTATATCTATATGTGTATCTACAGTCATATACATACATATATGTTTACATAAATGTATACAATTACAAACAAATTACAATTTAATGATAACTTAATGATATTGTCAATTTCATGTTGTTGAGGAAATGTTCTGACGTTTTTGAAAAATAATCCATATGCGTTTGTCTTCTATTAATTGTTTTCACCTTTATTGTTCTTCCATTCCAAGATTTTCACTTGTAGGTCAATTGTTCCTACTTCAATTCATTTTTTTCATTCTATTTTTTTAGATAATTATGAAGGAGTGTCCACTTGCTTATTCTACGGATTTTGTTTGCCTTGGTTTTTTGTATTGTAACAATTTTCACTTTTTGACCCATTGTTCATTCCCTTCACTGTTTCTACTTGTTGCTTTCCCGAAGGTTGTGAGCATGTTTTCTGAGGCACGTCTATATTTTACCCGTGGCTTCTTAGATGATCAATGTACGGATGTGCGGGCGGCTTTGGCATTCGTTTTCACACGCGAAATTCTTTTATCCGTGTATTTGGAGCTTGAAATCGTTTTGAACCTGGAGAAAAGTTTTTTTTATTCTCCAAGTATGCTTAGTAGTACTCATGCTTACGTTCTTCATGATTTACCTTCTGAAGATGTCATGTACGTGCGCAGGCGCTTATTCTCTACTGCTGATAGGGGACCGCTTGCGGCTGATTTATTACGCGTATAGAACGTTCAATTCGTTAGCGTGAGTGTATGCACACATGTTCCGGGTAGCGCGCGTGGATTAAGTCTTCACTGTTTTGTTGTGCCACCGGCTTTAGTACAAATGGAGATGGACAACAACGTGAAAGTAGATAATTTTAAGAAGAGCACGCAAAAATGACAGTTTTCTGGAGAGTCTCACGAAAATGTCATGCTTTTTAAGAGACATACAGAAATGTCACATCTCTAGAAACGCATCCAGTAATGTAACATTTCTGTCGGGGCGTACAGAATTGTCAAATTTCTAAAGGGGAGTGCCAAAATGTCAGAACGCCAATCTGTCACTTTGTGCAAGGTTTGTCACAATTTTATTTGTTCAAAAAGGGTGTCATAACAGCATCGTCAAATTTGAAATCACATACGGACATTTCCATCATAACCAAAATTTTCTCACTTTGAAAAACGTATTTAATGATGTTTTGGGAGATTATAATTGAAAGTTAAATTTCCCCTACGATGTAACTAAAAACAAGACGCGGACCTCACTATAACGGTGATGTGCTACACGCGGTACATGTGTATAGAGAAGCTCAGATGTTACAAATAAAAAGCTGTGTGATGTCGGGGCCGAGGATTTTGAGAGTGGAAAAGGGCGGAATAGGGCAAGAAGGCAGGTGTTCATTCTCCATTTCATCTTCCGCCCCCTCACCCCATCCTCGTGATTTTCCCTTCCAACTCTCACCCATCTTGTCCTCCATCTATTCCTCGTGTTTCCCCACCTTGGGCCTATTCCTATTCCTTGTCATTGTTCTCTTTCTAGTCCTAAAAGAATGAAGATAAGGGAATGAGGAAGAAAACTAAGGCAAGATGGCTAGCTGTTTTTTCTTTCTATAGCAACCAGGCGAAGAGACCAAGAGGGATAAGAGGCGGAGGCTCGGGAGGAGGGGTGGATCATCTTCCCACGTCATCCTTGTCCGCACTTCTACTCGCCCACTCACCTACTTTTCTCCTGGCCCCATCGCCTTGTCTTTGTCTCGTCCTCAAACTCTCCCACATGCCCCCGCCCCCCACCCACTCATCTTTGATTTTTTTTAAAGACGGCCCACCCAAGGAAGGAAATGACACAAATTGATTTGCATGTTAGTTTTTTTTTCTAAAATCCTAACATGACGTTCATGCTTCAATCAGAAGCTATAAATACCAAAAAAACATGATAAGACAATGTTTGAGAAATCATGGACATTTCATCATGGAGATTTCAATTTGGGCATAATGAAGTGATTCCCTTGATCAAAGTTGAGTTTTAATGGACTCGATGCAGAAATTTGAACGGTTTCCGTTTTGATTTTCTAAGTGCCCCTGATGGAAGTTGAAAGTTTTGCGTGACATTGCAGAAAGTTGACATTTTCGTATGTACATCCGAAGATATGACACTGTACGTGCCCCTCCAGGAAGGTTACATTTTAAAAGCCCTCATGTAAGGTTGCCATTTTCTATTGCCCATTTCAAAACCCTGCCAACATTGCGTTTTCCTCGGCAAGATTGGGACTCGTCCACCATGGCGACGAGCCCCTTTCCCTTGCAAAATCTTGGGGTGCGTTTGGCGTGCCAATATTTTCTGCACTGCCTCCAAGCTGCACGACCGCTGGCAGAGTTTCTTGCGAACTGCAGGACCCCGATCGATCGTCCGTTGGAAACCGTTCCGACGATCGACCAAGGTCGTGCAGTTTGCAAGACACGCGACCGACGTCGAGGTCGCGTAGGTTCAAGGACAGTTTTTTTAGTCGTACCACTCCAAAGACACCGTGGTCCTTCTCCGAGCAAAATCTGAAGGAGTCATTTGGTTTATGTATTCTGAGTTTGCCAAGCTGTCGACGTCTAATTGCTGTTGGATCTAAGTCGATTGTCCATGGGGCTTCTTCCAAATTTTGAATCGATCGTTCACCGCTGTCCTCAGCGCAGTCGCGTCTCTCGCAAATTTAATGACTAATTTCAATCATGCATGGAAGAACGCGAGGATTGCTCTGCCAGATGAAAGACTGCGCCAAACACGCCCGAAGATATTCTTATGGGATTTTATGTCAGAGGTACGAAGGCGTAGGGGCAGCACGCGGCTCGGAGGATTCCACGGCGGGAAACTGAATGGTGGCGGGGACTGGAGGCCTTCACCGGGATCTGCGGGGCGACACTGTTCATTGTGCGCCCCTCCGTCGTGCACCCCGTGCAACGCACGGTGTGCACAACGGAGGGGGCTGGGCTTGCGCACGCCGGCTAAAGCCCTTGCAGCCGGCGTGCGCACGCCGTCGGATCACGCGGCAGGGGCGATGCTGGCTCGGCCGTCGACTCCCGCCGGCAGCCCCCCTCCTCGCCGTTCTAAATTGGGGGGAGGGGGGAGGGCGGGGGGGTGATTTGGTGAGGGGATTTTTCCTCCAATCTCCGGAGTCGAGCCGGACAGGGGGTGCGGTTTATTTTTCACGGGGTGGAGCCAAGGAGGAGGCGTGGCATTGTTTTTCTGAGGCCCAACCTGGGCACTGGAAGCTCGGCGGCCGAGGTCGAGTGTGCTGAACAAACCACAAACGACCGGGGAACAAATAAAGGGTGAAATATGTGTGAGAAAATATATTTTACATGTGGTCCATTTTAACGTTTCTCCTTTTGGAATGGCGACAGGAGGTATCATCATGTGTTTTGTGAATACTCCCAATCAAAAATTGGTACATAATTTCTATTAAAATTTTTAAGAATAATAACATCTTCAAGTTAACACACGAGACACACGGGGCACAAGGGACACACGGGGCACACACGGGGCACATTATGTGCGCACAAGTGAACGCGAGAACACACATATACGATGAAATGCTTAACAACATTTGTTGATTCCATGAGTGTAAGTTCATGCCATGCACTGAGAAAAGGAAAGGAAACATGAGGCGAGTGGCAACACGCACGAAGGCCATACCCCATGAATACTTGCACCCGATGCACGCCAAATGAGACACTAATGATAAGTTTAACCGTTCGTAATGGAAGTCATATAATACTGCATAATTATTCAAGCTACCAAGACAACTGAAGCTGGTTGGTACTCAAGCAGCTATCACTACTTGTGTCCAACTCTTAACCACCGATAAAATATACAATAGCACATCGCGTGTGTAGATGATTTCCATAATATGCACAGGCGTGTCAGCCAACTTTCTCAATGAAATGATAGGTAAAGAGCATCTCCCAAGGAATCAGAACGTGACATTGAGTGTCCCGGTTGTTGTGATGTGAGTCGTACCCGTCTGTTTATACAATTTACTGCGACCGCTCAGTCGCGTCCATGCTGGTGCACATCCTTGATGCGGACCCGGCTGGCGCCAGAGCACCGATACGTAGTGGCTCCACCCACCAGCAGCTGCCAGACAGTAACCACAGCGTCTCGGGTGTGTGCTGGGGTGTTGTGCAGGTTTTCTGCTTGTTGTAGAATTTTCTGGGCGACACTGTAAGTCGCCCCCATTCTCGCTCTGGCATGTCTGAGACGCCCCCTTTCTGAGAAAAATAGCTAGGTCACCCCCATTTCGGAAAGTTATGCCCAGGTCGCCCCCACTTTTGGTGCTCCGGGGACTTATGGCTAGGTTGCCCAGTACGGATGAAATATTATCGACGTCTTACCCCCACTTTAAAAACTGGGGACACGGCGACGATAATATTTTGTATCGCACATTGCTGAAAATCACTTTCAATAAAATTGAACCGTACACTACTCCGGACACTGTGTCCACCCTGTCCACCTTCCAGACTTGCTCGCATCTTTGTGGTCGACTTTTACATGTTCTGTGTTAGGCTTTCTATAATCATATTATGAGCTCATAGGGCATCTGTTAAAGCAAAGAAAACGTTGACCATATTATATTACAAAGCTTCCTTCGCATTTCCTAGCGGGGACATAAAAGATGGCGCGATGGACGTACGAGCATGGACAGTGAAAGGTGCCCATGCTCGTACATCCATCGCGCTGTTTCATGGATTCTCTTTCAAACAAGGTCATAAAGGTCATAAATTCGAGCCCGTCAAGGGACGCGCACGTCTAGAAAACAGACCGTCGAGGACACAAACTAATAAAGAACGTTCCAGCCGGATAAAAAAGAAAAGAAATCTCAGACGGCTACCTAAACCGCCGCCGAGCGAAAAAAAAACGGTATTAGGTTACAAAAACATCTTTGAATAGTCACGCGAGAGAGAAAGTTTTCATGCGTGAAGCTTTTCATGTGCATTGGACCTCGATGATACATCGCAAAAAATAAACGCCCCGACTACCTACTGATCAAGTTTGGGCGAACTGTGTCGGCCGACGCCTAGAAAAAACCAAGTTACGTGCACACGACCATCTGTGATCACTAAAAAACTAATCCCGTCGTCAGACCAAGAATACAGACATGTCACCAAACGTTCCACCTATGCAAATCAAGTATGAGTATGAAAAATAATGAAACATAAAGAATCAATGAAGAAATGATTTTGTATGTATATGTATATGCATACGTAAGTGTGTATGTGTATGTATATGTATATGTATATGTATATGTATATGTATATGTATATGTATATGTATATGTATATGTATATGTATATGTATATGTATATGTATATGTATATGTATATGTATATGTATATCTATATGCATATGTATATGTATATGCATATGTATATGTATATGTACATGTACATGTACATGTACATGTACAAGTACAAGTACATGTATATGTATATGTATATGTATATGTATATGTATATGCATATGTATATGTATATGTATATGTACATGTATATGTATATGCAAATGTATATGTATATGTATATGTATATGTATATGTATATGTATATGTATATGTATATGTATATGTATATGTATATGTATATGTATAGGTATATGTATATGTACATGTACATGTACATAGCCATATACATATACATCTACATATACATATACGTATACATATAGATATACATATATATATACATATACGTATACATATAGATATACATATATATATACATATACATATGCATATGCATATGTATATGTATATGTATATGTATATGTATATGTATATGTATATGTATATGTATATGTATATGTATATGTATATGTATATGTATATGCATATGCATATGTATATGTATATGTATATCTATATGCATACGTATATGTATATGTATATGTATATGCATATGTACATGTACATGTACATGTATATGTACATGTATATGTATATGTATATGTATATGTATATGTACATGTATATGTATATGCATATGCATATGCATATGTATGCGGCCTAATTCCGCTATACCCACCATTTGGGCCTCCGAATTTTCTCCTAACCACTTCTCGCACATTTTCCACACGGTACTCACCTTACACGAAAGATGCGTGCTGTACCCACTTTTCTCGAAGCGCCTGAGATCATACATGCTGCACGCACTAATGCAAAGAAATTCAGGCTACACTGGTTCCATACAAATTAGTTCAACGACTGTGAGTATCCGAAGTCCAAATTTTTATTTTTCATTGGTTTCACGGGATATTTTATTTCATCCTATGTTTATTGTTCCTTTATGTGACAAATTTTCTGTTATTTCTATTTTACTGATAAGATTTGCGTTTATTGTTCCTTTATGATTTGCGTTTTTGGCAGATAAAACACTATGGGTATGATTCATGTCCACTTCATCATTCTTTTTTTTTCTTCGTTGGACATTGACCGCTGGTCTTTCGTGTACATCACAATCACGCGACCGTGGATGTCCACGGTCGCGTTATGTGCTCGTTCGTAACGTGAACGAGCAAAAAGCCCCTCGAATGGGCATTTTGGCCCTGGGTCTACTGACCCGTTCGAGGACTGTATCGCTCGTTCGTTACGTTAACGAGCGAAACAATCCTGTTCACTTAAAACTGTTCACTTCAGTTTGCTACAATGTGAAAACAAATTGAGCGACGTCATTGTTTTCGTCAAATCTCTCGCACACAGAAAATATTTTTCGACGTCGATTCTGCGTCCATTTTTGCTGCACAAAAATGGATGCCGAATCGACGTCGACGTCAATTTTTTTTGGGCATATGTCTCATGTCGACATCGTCGACATGAGAAGAGCACAAAAAAAATGGCGAGTTGTCGATTGGACCTCGTCCGGTCGACAGCTTGATAGTCCTCGTTGGAATTTGCCGACGAGGACTAGCCAAACAGGGAGTCGATGGGCTGGCTCGCTGCCGCCAGCCAGCCCGTCGGTCCTCGTTGGCATTGTGCGCACTTGCATTACGCACACCGTGCGACAGTTGTGCGTAAAAAAAATTTGCGTGGCCTATCGCACGAGGCATCGCACGCCGGTAAGCTGGAAGCGAGACCTCTCTTTTTTTCCAAATTGTTGTCGGTCGCACACAACCGAAGAAGACCAACTTCATAGTGTTTCCGGTTTGTGGCCGTTCGATCCGTCGATCGGATGTAAGACGAGGATCTAGCAGTAGAAAGAGAAGAATGCGTGTCTATTTGTGCTATTTTCCTTACTACGACTTCTACTTTGCTACTTTTTATTGAGAGAGAAATGCGAACAAAAAGCACAACGACAAATAATCCTGCCAAACGTTTTCGCTCGTTCGAATTGGTGATCCGACGGCGGCCGTATTTTACAGTTTAAATTTCGAAGAATAATAGACCAATACATTTATTGCAAAAACGTGGCATGAGATATGCAAAATGAGCATGTCGTCAAGCGTATTTCGATGGAGTGTCAAAGTGGGTATGCGGAGAATTACATTGTTCCCCATACGATTTTTAGCTCGGTGGACATCCGGAGAATCCGTTTTAAATAGTGGCCCTCAAAATTATTTTCTGCATTTCGTGAACGTTATAGGTATTTTTCTGTCAAATTGCCCGTCCTATTCATTTTCTGCAAAAAATGAGGAAGGTGTACATTAGTTGCGACGACAGTGGGTATACGGCAAGTGTACCCTTATGTATATGTACATGTATATGTATATGTATATGTATATGTATATGTATATGTATATGTATATGTATATGTATATGTATATGTATATGTACATGTACATGTACATGTACATCTGTGGGTATACGACAAGTGTACCCATATGTATATGTATATGGCTATGTACATGTACATGTACATGTACATGTACATGTACATGTACATGTACATGTACATGTACATGTACATATACATGTATATGTTGTTGTGTGTGTCGTACGCGGCTTACGGTGACCCCTCGGCTCATGTCCATTCACGTGCAGATCCCTGACATGGCTACGATGGCAGAAGACCGGCGGCCGGACGGGCGCCCAGAAGACCTTCTTTATTTAGATTCGTGCTGTGGGACAGCACATAGGCGTGCAGCCTATCAGACGACTCGTTGTTCTGACGTGTATGCAGGGAGTTATGCCCAAAACTGTGTTTTTGTCACTGTTTTGACCTGCTAGAAATTGTGCGCCCATGTGCGCCGCGTGTGTGTGCACCCACTAGGTCAGAGACACCATTTAGGTTGTCTAGGCCTCAGTTGTTACCTCTCTCTGCACATTTGCTTGCAGCCAGACGTGTTGAAGCGTCGTGCTAGTCAGACCCTTGCAGTTGATTTCTGCCCTACTGCCTAGCGCCTGCTTGCACGCATTTTGTCATGGTATTAGAGTAGCGAGACTTCTCTCGTTGAGCTACGCCGCAGAGACGCAACACCGGTAGCAGCAGTGAGAGTCACCGTCGCCGCCGCATCCTGGGACCCGTCGCAACCGACGTTAGTAGCAACGACGTGATCACACACTTGCCACTACCGTAGCACGAGGAGCTGCGGCAGTGATTGAGCGACAACAGCCACGCCGAGCAGCAGCGGCAGCACCGGGTGGCAGCAGCAGCCGTGTCTGGCTGCCAAAAAAAAAAAGGAGCAGCTGGCAGCAACAGCTTGCGGCGGCGGCTGTGAGCAGCGTATAGCAGCTGCGGCATCAGCAGCTGTGAGCAGCAACTGCAGCGCAGCAGCAGCATTGCGGCTGCTACAGCCACAGCAGCAGCAGCTGCGGCTGCAGTAGCAACGGCCATGGCAGCAAGAGCCGCAGCAGCAATGGCAGCTGTAGCGGCGGCGAGCAGCTGCAGCGCCGACGGCAAGTAGCTATAGCATCGGCGACGCAAGTGACAGCTGTAGCCGCGGCAGCCGACGCAACAGCCGTAGTAGCCACAGCAGCAGTTGCTGCAGCAACCGCAGCAGCATTTACTGCAGCAGCTGCTGCTGTCGACGTGAGGGACCCCGTCCGGGAGGGGGGTCCCGTCGCTCTGCTCTGTCATGCCGACGGAGGGCACGACAGAGCGCCGGCTAAGCGCCGGCGCAGGAGCCGGCGCGTGCCGGCCAAACGCCGGCCCCCGGCCGGCCTCCGGCCGACTGCGCGAGGGGGAGGAGCGAGTCTCCCCCTCCCCTTCGCTCGCCTCGTGGGTCGAGCCAGACAGGCAAACAAAAAAAAAGAAAAGAAAAGGAGGGCCATCATGTCGAAACCAGCCTCCGGCAGCACCGCCACCGACGCAGCTGCTGAGGGAAGCTCCGTCAGCAGCCAACGCCAGCCGCCGCCAGTGTCACCACAGCGGCAGCAGCAGAAGCAGCAGCAGCAGCAGCAGCAGCAACAACAACAACCACAACAGCAGCAGCAGCAGCAGTAGCAACAGCAGCAGCTGTAGTAGCAGCAGCAACAGCAACAGCAGTAGCAGCAGCAGCAGCAGCGACAGCAGCAGCAGCCGCAGCAGCAGCAGCAGTCGCAACGGCCACCCAGTCCGACAACCTTGGCGCGCCAAGTGCGTGCGCTGGCAGACCTGCAGGCGGAGAGCCGCCAGGCCTTGACGAGGTAGGTCGATGAGCTGCAGGACTTGGTCAGGGGCTTACTGCCTCAGCAACAGCATCAGTCCGTAGACCAGAGCGAGGACCACCTCGCTCATGGTGGCAATGCTGAGGAAGTAGTTGAGACCCTCTCCGACTCTGGAGATGAGGGTGAGGAGGATTTGCTGCGAGCACGCCTCCTTTGCCTGGAGACCCCGCAGAGCGCGTGAGGCGAATGCCGCCCTCCACGGCACAAGCTCTAGTGCCGACCCCAGCGTGAGCTCATCTCGCCGCCCTCTGAGCTTTGAGGAGCTGGCTCTGCATGCCCGCCTGGGCACGGGGGTTGCCTCCTCTAGGCCCTGTCCCGTTGTGGCTTCGGCCGTCGCTCTGCCGACGGTCAAGCCACCCAAGTGGCTTGAGTCGGACCTGTCCGTCTTCCAGACTGGGAACGACTACAAGTCCTGGGAGCCACGCTTTCGCATGTGGGCCATGAGCGAGGGGGTCCTCGCCTACTACTTCACCCCATACCAGGCGTCTGAATCCGCCCAGACACAGATGGCGGTCCGTGCCGCCTCCGGCCTGATGAAGGCCGCCCCGGACTTCACAAAGGACTTCAATCGTTTCCTTGGCAACACACTGACCGGCTCGGGAGCTGACCCTTGCGCGGTGTGGGCACTGGCTGTCACTCTTTTTGAGGGCGCCACCTTGGCCTTGACATCCCAGCGCCTCGCCGACTTCAACTCCCTCTGCCAGACTGCACAGGAGTTCGCAGCTGACTACTGGCACCGGGCGATCCAGCTGCACGAGGAGTTGGGAGACGATGCCCCTGCACAGTACCCCGCCCTCTAGATCATCCTCTACGACATCCACCCCGACTACGCGCTCGTCTTCAGCAACTTCGACCAGACCCTGCTGCGAGATATGGGGAGCGACGGGACTCTGCAGCGCTGGGCCACCCTCCACTTCTTGGAGGTCGCCGGCATGGACGCAACGAACCGCGCTCGCCGCAACACCGCTTCAGCTACAGTTGCCACCACGTCCTCTTCTCCGCCGCCTACAGCGACAACGGCACCAGTTCAGGGGAAGAAAGGCCGCAGATCATCAACTGGTGGCTCCAGCGGTGGGGCCAGCAGCGGCTCGAGTAGCGTCAGCCACAACAGTAGCGGCGGCAGCAGCAGCAGTAGCGGCGGCAGCAGCAACAGCAACAGCGGTGGCAGTAGCGGCTCCGGGAGTACAATGGGCCGCCGGCTCGTGTGCTTCAACTACGGGGGTGACCATCGCTACCCCGACAGCACTCGCCTGACGGGCCGCCCATTGGACTGGGCAAAGATCACGCGCGGGCTGCAGCAGGCGCACGAGGTGCGCGTGTGCTAGACGTCCGGCGCGACCGGCCGCTCGGCCGCCACCACTGCAGTCGTCCCAGAGCAGCCCGCCGCCACAGCAGACTCCTCAGCCGACCCTTGTGACCGGGACAGGACGATGGCCGAGCTGCACTAGCATCTCGCCTTGCGTTCATCTCAGGGAGGTGCGAGTGAGTTGACTGAGCCGGGGGGTTCTACAGCCTGTGGATTGTCCGTCTCGTTGTGTGATGATGCGTGTGGTAGTTCCCATGTCTAGTCGTGTGCGCATGACGGACCTGATGACGTGTCTTGGCTGCACGCGTCTCATGTGCACTCCACTGCTCGCCTTGCCGTGTCGCCCGCCGAGCGCCTCGCTGCCGCGCCCTGTTCAGTCGCCGAGTGCCACGTTGCCCCTTGTACGCGTGTCACGGATGCCACCTGGGTCGTCTCTGGTGCCACCCATCACATGACGTGTTGTCGTGATGCCTTCGTTGTCTTGCATCCCATTGGTGTTGTTCGTGCTGTCCGCACTGCAGCTGGCCATGAGGTCCCTGTCCAGGGTGTTGGGGTTGTGTAGTTCACCGGGCTAGCTGGTCCCGTATACATCTCCGACGTCCTCTTTGTCCCTGACCTGGAACTCAGCCTGCTGTCTGTCCGTGCTTGCACCAAGATGGGCCTGGGTGTCACGCACACAGCTGCCGATGCTTGCATCTTTGTGCGTGACACCCAGGAGACCGTCCTCTATGGGATGGTCGTCAATGATCTCTATCACATCTCTGTGTCCTCTGTCAGTGCCCCCCCTTGCCCCCTTCTCCCACTGCTCATGTCTTCATTGCTGGGGCTCTGTCTCCTAAGCACCACCATCTCCTGCATCGACGTCTCTGCCATGTGCACATGACAGAGACGTCAGTCCTTTCACACATCAGCGGTTGTACAGTGGCAGCCGCGGCATACGCCAAACTCGGCAAGGTGTTTCAGTCCTCCTCACTTGCCAACCGTCTCTTCATTCTATAAAACCTCATCAGCATGAGGCTTGGTGAAGGGGAGGATGTCTCCGCCTTTATGCAGAAGTTTGAGACGCTATTGCAACAAGCCACCGGCATGGGGTGGGACCTGAAATCCGACATGCAGGCCATGATTTTTCTGATGACGCTGCCGGAAANTGACAGAGACGTCAGTCCTTTCACACATCAGCGGTTGTACAGTGGCAGCCGCGGCATACGCCAAACTCGGCAAGGTGTTTCAGTCCTCCTCACTTGCCAACCGTCTCTTCATTCTATAAAACCTCATCAGCATGAGGCTTGGTGAAGGGGAGGATGTCTCCGCCTTTATGCAGAAGTTTGAGACGCTATTGCAACAAGCCACCGGCATGGGGTGGGACCTGAAATCCGACATGCAGGCCATGATTTTTCTGATGACACTGCCGGAAGGTTGGGGCCCCATGATAACGGTGATTGGAGGGTGGAATGGAGATCTAGTTTCCTACACCACCGTCTCTGAGTATGTGCGGAATGAAGCCATGCGTCGTAGCAGTAGTGAAGCAAACATGGCTGCCTTTGCCTCACGGAGCAGCAACACCTTCCACAATACCTCCTCCTATGGGTACAAGGGAAGCAATAGCACTAGCAACAGTGGAAGGGGTGCAAAGCGCCAAGGAAACTGCCATAACTGTAGCAAGGCTTGACACTGGGCTCGAGAGTGTCGTGCACCCAAGAGAGAGGGAGGAGACGGGGATGAATGGCGAGGGGGAAATGGTGGGAATGATCCCACAAGCTTGATGGCTGAGTGTGCCTCCAACAAAGGGAGGGCGATACTCAGGCCAGGAGCCTATGGCCTTGACTCAGGCACAAATGAGCATACCACTTACGAGAAGAGAGACTTCATCTCTCTTGCTCCATGTAACAAGAACTTCAGAGTCGCCAACGGCAAGGTTGAGGCAGCTGAGGGGATTGGTGACAAGCTGGTCACAGTGGGTGTCAACGGTGGAGATTCCGACCTCAAGCTAGAGGGAGTGGTCTACTTGCCCTCCTTCACAACCAACCTGCTCTCCGTCTCTATGATAACTGACCATGGCATGAAAGTGGTCTTCACAGAGAAGGAAGCGGTGATAGTTCCTACCAAGGACATCAACATCTCCTACTCTGCCAAGAAGGTTGTCGCACAGGTTCCTCGCGTTGATGGACTCTACGTCTTGCAGACCAAAACGACAACTTCAATGGCTGAATCTTTGGTGGAGAGTGATGATGAGGAGAGCAGCGATGCAGACTCACATGAGGAAGGACATGTTGGATCAGCGGAAGCAGTGGCAGCAGATGATTCGGCAGCAAAACTGCAAGCAAATGCAGCCACCGGAGCTGTTCATTCTAACCTGTGGCACAGGCGCTTTGGGCTCGTGGCTCATCGCACATTGGAGCTCATGGGAAAGCAGAAGCTAGTGCGTGGGATGGAGCTAGGTGATGAGGTGGAGGGAGCGAAGATCATGTGTGAGCCATGCCTTCAAGGCAAGGCGAAAAGGAAACCCTTCAAGCGCAATGGCACGCGTGCTTTCGCACCTCTTGATCTTGTCCACTCTGACGTATGTGGTCCCTTTCGCGTACCGTCAAATGGAGGCAGCAGATGTTTCCTCACATGCATCGACGACAACAGCCGCAAAGTCTGGATATACTTTCTCAAAAAGAAAAGTGAAGTGAAGGAGAATCTGCAGGCCTTTTTCGCTATGGTTGAGCGACAGAGTGGAAAGAAGGTGAAGGCATTCAGGAAGGACAACGGGGGAGAGTACAAAGCTTGCAGGGAATGGCTCAAGACACAGGGCATTGAACACCAGAAAACTCCGCTCTACTCACTTCAAAGCGACGGCGTAGCAGAGAGGATGAACCAGATGCTCCTAGGCATGAAAAGGTGCATGCTCTTTGACGCCAAGCTTCCTCCTAGGTTCTGGGCTGAAGCAGCACGTACGGCTACCTACCTTGTGAACCTCATACCTGCAGCAGCTCTGCGAAGGAGAGGCAAGAAGAAGCAGACACATCAGTTGAAGACGCCTCAAGAAGCATGGTCAGGCAGGAAGCCGGACGCCTCCCATCTCAAGGTGTTCGGTTGCACCGGGTTTGCCAATGTCCAGGCCAGTGAGGGCCCTGGAAAGCTCGATGCAAGAGCAAGAAAGTGCATTTTCATTGGCAATGACACCGCCCACAAAGCTTATCGACTGTGGGAGCAAGGAGCCAAGAAGGTCATCCGCAGCAAAGACGTGGATTTCCACGAAAGGTCTGTGAGTAAGGGAGAGCATCTCGAACTCGAGAACGCTCCAAAACAGGGAGAGTGGCCCACTCTCCTTGAAGAGGGAGACGAAGCACCAGCACAATGGCATGGGATAGGTGCTGCAACAGGGAGAGGAGCTCATGATGATGACTCGGAGGAATGAGACTCTGATTCCGACGTATCCGATCCTCCGGAACATGAGGAGGATGCCTCTCCCATCATCAACGATGAACCAGACCTCCAGCCTCCACATCAACAGCACCAGCCAGCAGGTTCAAGGAGTAGTTCACGCCTCAAAGTACCTCGGCAGCATTACGACACAGATAGGGGTGAATGGACAGGCTTCAACTATTCGTTCTTGGTTCAAGAGGAGCCAACGTCTGTCGCAGAGGCACTCACTCGGCCTGACAAAGCAGAGTGGGACGAAGCAATTCGCAGTGAACTCAGCTCCATCGAAGAGAATGGGACATGGGTGCTGGTGGACAGACCTGCCGGGGCTCACGTTGTGGGGTCCAAGTGGGTGCTGAAAGTAAAAAGGAAACAAGATGGCAAGATAGACAAGTACAAGGCACGGGTGGTAGCAAAGGGGTTCTCCCAACGGCCTGGCACAGTGTACGATGAGACCTTTGCTCCAGTTGTGAAGTTTGCCTCCATCCGGTCAATGCTTGCCATTGCTGCTACCGAGAACATGGAGGTCCACCAGATGGATGTCAAGACAACCTTCCTTTACGACAAACTTGACAAGGAGGTATTGATGGAGGTTCCGGAGGGGGTTGATGCTCCTGAGGGCAAGGTGTGCAGATTGGTATGGGCTAAAACAAGCGCCAAGACTTTGGTACGAGGAGATGGACACGTTCATGGCCAAGGAGTCCTTCATGCACTGCGACAATGATCCTAGCATGTGTTGAAATAGTATGCACCTTGTCCACTGCCTAGCTGGCTAGCTACACATACAGACAAGGCATACACTGCTCTATGGAGTATGTCCCCTTGATCTGTTCTGAGATGGGCCAGGAATGCACTGCCCATCATGGGTATGCGCCCTGTGGCTCATCATAGGAACCATACTTTTTTGGCTTGGTTTAATAGGCACCGGAGTCTCAAACGAGAGGTCGCGGGTTCAAACCCCGCGACGGCCGTAATTTTCTTTGTGGCCAAAACTGGGACAGGAAGCTTCTAGGAAGCCTACTAGAGCCTGCCTTGAGGATGACACTTGGCGGTCTAAGGACGCGCCAAGTAGGACTGTAGGTTGAGGTTGGCTCTAGTGGAGCCACTACAAGCAGAAGCTTTAGCAAAGCTCTGCAAGTATAAAAGCCTGTACCTTGCATGCATCCATTTACAATTCTTGCCTTTGAGACTCCTCACAGAGTGTCCAACCAAAGGTAGACACTAAAGACCAACATGCGGACTTCGTGAGGTTGCAAACCAAACGAACCTAAAGTGTGGATCCCTCGTTCGAGGGTGATATGTTATCTTGGTTGCAATACCAAGAGCGGTTGGCGGCCTCCCATGTCGGGACCCGTTTTCTAGACCGTTGCTATCCGGCGCATTGACAAAGGGTTATGGGCCCACACTTCTGGTTCTAAGGCACGCTTCCAAGACCGACTAGCGCGTGGTCTTGCAGGGCGCACAGGTACAACAGGGACACGACCATCGGACGGCTCCATCTGCTCCATCGGCTCCATCGGCTTCTTCAGGTAGGGTGCNTGAGGTTGGCTCCAGTGGAGCCACTACAAGCAGAAGCTTTAGCAAAGCTCTGCAAGTATAAAAGCCTGTACCTTGCATGCATCCATTTACAATTCTTGCCTTTGAGACTCCTCACAGAGTGTCCAACCAAAGGTAGACACTAAAGACCAACATGCGGACTTCGTGAGGTTGCAAACCAAACGAACCTAAAGTGTGGATCCCTCGTTCGAGGGTGATATGTTATCTTGGTTGCAATACCAAGAGCGGTTGGCGGCCTCCCATGTCGGGACCCGTTTTCTAGACCGTTGCTATCCGGCGCATTGACAAAGGGTTATGGCCCCACACTTCTGGTTCTAAGGCACGCTTCCAAGACCGACTAGCGCGTGGTCTTGCAGGGCGCACAGGTACAACAGGGACACGACCATCGGACGGCTCCATCTGCTCCATCGGCTCCATCGGCTTCTTCAGGTAGGTTGCGCGCACGTGGCGGACTAGGGGACGAGGAACAGCTCTGTTCATGTTGGACATGACCCTCGAGCCCCAACGGGATTAAGCTCTATCCCTCTTTTAGAAGGTGGTACGACCGCGAGTCCGTTCTCTCACAACGGCACCATTGCCTTAGGCGATCATCGGCTGGAGGGGTATGCAACGGAACCAACTGCACCTTTGACAACGGTCGCAGTCAACAGCCTCATCAGCTTCATTGGCCTCAACGAAGCAGAGTAGCAGCGAAGCAGAGAAGACAAGCAACCGCAGGAAATGGCGGATCCGACTCAAGCCCGCCTTGAGGCGGGTATGTCCAAATTCACGGGGACAGGGTTTCCCTTGTGGAAATGGCAGTTTGAGATTGTCATGAACGTGCGTGGCTACCTCAACATGCTAAAAGGGACCGAGACAGCACCCGCCGATGCGACGTTGACGACGCATGTGGCTGACCTTGCAGCATGGACGATGAAGAACAACATGGCTCTCGCCATTCTTGTGACGTCCATCAACGAGACTCAATACTCCCACATCACAGGATGCACGTTGGCTGCCGAGGCCTATGCAAAACTCGCACGTGTGCATCAATTGAACACCCTAGCAGACCAACTCTTCATCTTCCAACGGTTGATGTCGATGAGGGTGAGCAAAGGAGAATCGATACCCGCATTTTTGTAGTCGTTCGACAACGTGCTGCAGGAGGTCCAGAAAATGGAATGGAATCTTGAATCCAACATGCGTGCCATGATCCTTCTAATGGCGCTGCCGGAAAGCTGGGGGTCCTTGATCACCGTATTTGGCGGTTGGAAGGAGGTAGATCGGACGTACGAGGCTGTCGCCGAACACGTCCGCAACGAGTCCATGCGACGAAGTGGTAGTGAGGCAAACATCTCAGCCTATTCCTCTCGCTTCAGTGGACAAGGTACAAGCTCTCGCTCCACTCAAGGCAACAGCGGAAGCAGTGGCGGTGGAGGGAAAGGAAATGATGGAGTGAAGAGTTCCAAGAAGCCCGGCAACTGTCACAACTGTGGCAAGGCTGGACACTGGGCTAGGGACTGCCGTAGTCCCAAGAAAGAAGGCGGGAACAAAGGTGGGAAGGAGAAGAAGGAGCTCACCAACATGATGGCTAGGGGGCTGCCCATGAAGGGCGCAGCGATCCTTAGGCCCGGGGCATTCGCCCTTGACTCGAGCACCAACCACCACTCATCAAAAGAGAAGGGTTGATTTGTCTCCATGGCCGAATCTGTCATGCGTATCAAGTGTGCAAACGGCGGTGTCGTCTAAGCCATGGGCGAAGGGGACAAGGTGATCACGTTCAACGTGAATGGTGCGGAGAAGGCAGTCAACCTTCAAAAGGTGGTGTACATGCCCTCCTTTGCAGCCAACTTGCTGTCCGTGTCACAAATCACCGACAACAACATGACAGTGGTGTTCACCAACAAGGAAGC
>SZWC01004184.1:162157-172457 GCA_023375785.1 Penium margaritaceum
GCTGCAGAAGATGCAGGAGCAAGAGGTAGTCCGCGGAATGGAAGGGTGCACCATGAAGCATGGCGGAGGGTGTGCATTGTGTGAACCATGCCTCCAAGCGAAGGCAAAGAAGAAGCCGTTTGGGAGAGGAGGTCAACGAGCGGAGCACGTCTTGGAACTGATACATAGTGACGTGTGTAGACCCTTCCACACACCGTCTAATGGAGGAAGCAAGTACTTCCTGACCTTCATTGACGACCACAGCCGCAAGTTGTGGATCTACTTCCTCAAAACAAAGGGAGAGGTCAAGGAGAAGCTCCTCGAGTTCGTCGCCATGGTGGAGCGGCAAACATCCAAGAAGGTGAAGACGCTCCGAAGTGACAACGGGGGTGAGTACGAGGCATGCAAGCCTTGGCTCAAGCATCATGGCATCCGCCACGAGCAAACCACCCCATACAACCCCCAAAGTAACGGCGTTGCCGAGAGGATGAACCAGACCCTGCTCGACATGGTGCGAAGCATGCTCTTCGACGCCAAGTTCCCACCTCGCTTTTCGGCAGAAGTAGTAACAACAGCCTGCTACCTCTTGAATCTCACACCATAAACCGCCTTGCGGAAGCGTGGAAAGGAGCAGGACAAGCAGCTGAAGACCCCACAGGAAGCATGGTCGGGAAAGAAACCCAACGCATCCCATCTGAAGGTGTTTGGGTCAGCTGCATGGGTGAAGATCCAGTCGGGAGAAGGTGGAGGCAAGCTAGACGCACGTTCCAGAAAGTGCGTCATGGTTGGGTACGACACATCACACAAAGCCTATCGGCTTTGGGACAGGCAGCAGGCAAGCTCGTGAGGAGCCGCGACGTCGTGTTTGAGGAACGCACCCTTGAAAAGGGAGAGCTGCTGGACCCGAACCTCGCTCCCAAAGCAGGAGAGTGGATAGTGTTGCTTGAGTCCGGAGACCAAGCACCCGACAACTGGCTCGCTTTGCCAGCAGGTGGTGGGAATGGGAGAGCAGCTGTGGAGGATGACGCAGCATCTGACATGGAGACGGATACTGAGGCGTTCGGGGCTTCCGAGTCTGACTTGGAGTCTGACGAATCTTCTGACGACGACGACGACGAAAAACCACCACCTGTGGAAGCACCAGCACCAAAGCAAGAAGCCGCACCACTACCCCGGCACAGTTTACGACCAATGAGAGCACCTTTGCGATATGAGGATGATTGGACCGGCCTTAGCTGGTCGTGCATGGCTCAGGGAGAGCCATCCACAGTGGCGGAGGTGATGAATGGCCCAGATGCGGCCAAGTGGAAGGAGGTAGTGGACAGCGAGCTCGCGTCCATTGCCGAGAACGGCACGTTGGTGCTGGTGGATAGACCCGACAAGGCCCACGTGGTGGGATCCAAGTGGGTCCTCCGAGTGAAGAAGAAGCAAGACGGCAGCATCGACAAGTTCAAGGCAAGGGTAGTGGCTAAGGGGTTCTCTCAACGCCCGGGCTCCGAGTACGATGAGACGTTCGCACCCGTCGTGACCTTTGCCTCCATCCGCTCTCTCCTTGGCATCGCAGCCGCAAAGAACCTGGAGATACACCAGATGGACGTCAGGACAGCTTTCCTTTATGGGAAGCTTGACAAGGAAGTGCTGATGGAGGTGCTCGAAGGGGTCGAAGCTCCCGAGGGCAAGGTGTGCAAGTTGGTGAAAGCGCTCTATGGGCTGAAACAGGCGCCAAGGATGTGGTACAAAGCGATGGACGGTTTCATGACCGGCCTCTCCTTCACGCATTGCCAGAATGACCCGAGCATGTACGTGCGCGATGATGGGAGAGGGCTGATGCTGGTTGCGCTGTACGTGGATGATCTGATCATCTGCTCGTCTTCGGTCGAGCTGCTGGATGAGCTGAAGTCTGACCTCAGCAAAAGGTTCAAGATGAAGGACATGGGTCCTCTCAAGTACTACCTCGGGATTGCCATCCACCGCAACCGAGTAGCAGGCACCATCGCACTCAACCAAACCAAATACATCGGTGAGGTACTGAACGACTACCACATGGAAGACTGCAAACCTGTCAGCACCCCAATGACGACCGATACAAAGCTGAAGGCCTCCATGTCGCCAAGCAACGAAGCAGAACAAAGGGAGATGCAAGACATCCCCTACCAGTCCGCCGTGGGTAGCATCATGTACGTCATGGTAGGGACTCGTCCGGACATCTGCTATGCTATGGGACAAGTGAGCAGATTTCTGGCCAACCCTGGGCCACAACATTGGCAAGCAGTCAAGCGCATCTTGCGCTACCTGCAGAAGACACGTCACATGGGCCTCGTCCTTGGAGGCCAAGAAGGAACAGACCCCCTTTGCCTGAAGTGCTACACCGATGCTGACTGGTGAGGAAATCTCGACGACATGAAATCCACCTCTGGATACGTGTGCATCTTGAACGGCGCTGCCATCTCATGGGCCAGCAGGAAGCAGGATTGTGTTTCCGTGTCCACGGCTAAGGCTGAGTACGTTGCTCTGTCTATGGTGTGCAAGGAGACTCAATGGCTGCGCAGCCTGCTTGGCAAAATGACAGTGCCACAGAAGGATGCCACGGTCGTACACGTGGACAACATGAGCGCCATCTCGATTGCTGAAGACGAGATCATCTCCCGGCGAACGAAGCACATCGACATACGTTACCACTACTCACGTGACCTGGTCATGAAGAACGTGGTGGACTTGCAGTACTGCGGAACGAAGAGCATGGTTGCTGACTGCATGACCAAGCCGCTGGAGAGCGACTTGCACTATGTAGGCATTCGTGGATTCGGCATGAGGAGTGTGGCAGAGGAAGGGTGAGCCCCAAGGCATTGATGGAGCCCAATAAGCGACAGATGGACAGAGGTGCAAGGGAGAGATTTGTTGAAATAGTATGCACCTTGTCCACTGCCTAGCTGGCTAGCTACACATACAGACAAGGCATGCACTGCTCTATGGAGTATGTCCCCTTGATCTGTTCTGAGATGGGCCAGGAATGCACTGCCCATAATGGGTATGTCCCCTGTGGCTCATCATAGGAACCATACCTTTTTGGCTTGGTTGAATAGGCATCGGAGTCTGAAACGAGAGGTCGCGGATTCAAACCCCGCGACGGCCGCAATTTTCTTTGTGGCCAAAACTGGGACAGGAAGCTTCGAGGAAGCTTACTAGAGCCTGCCTTGAGGATGACACTTGGCGGTCTAAGGACGCGCCAAGTAGGACTGTAGGTTGAGGTTGGCTCCAGTGGAGCCACTACAAGCAGAAGCTTTAGCAAAGCTCTGCAAGTATAAAAGCCTGTACCTTGCATGCATCCATTTACAGTTCTTGCCTTTGAGACTCCTCACAGAGTGTCCAACCAAAGGTAGACACTAAAGACCAACATGCGGACTTCGTGAGGTTGTAAACCAAACGAACCTAAAGTGTGGATCCCTCGTTCGAGGGTGATATGTTATCTTGGTTGCAATATCAAGAGCGGTTTGCGGCCTCCCATGTCGGGACCCGTTTTCTAGACCGTTGCTATCCGGCGCATTGACAGCATGTACGTGCATGAGAGTGACAAAGGGACTATGTTGGTCGCCTTGTACGTTGATGACCTGATTCTATGCTCCTCTTTGATGCAGCTGCTAGAAGATCTCAAGGGGCAGCTGAGTAGCAGATTCGAGATGAAGGACATGGGTCCTCTTGAGTTCTATCTTGGAATTACCATCAAGCGCGACAGAGAAGCGGGTACCATCAGCCTGAACCAGACAAAATACATCGACTCCATCCTCAAACGATACGACATGGCAGATTGCAAACCTGCCAGCACACCCATGAGCTCGGAGTGCAAACTCTCCACCTCCATGTCCCCATCCAACGAAGCGGAGAAAACTGACATGCTGGGCATCCCATATCATTCTGCAGTGGACAGTCTGATGTATTCCATGGTCGCCACCCNAGGTACCATCAGCCTGAACCAGACAAAATACATCGACTCCATCCTCAAACGATACGACATGGCAGATTGCAAGCCTGCCAGCACACCCATGAGCTCAGAGTGCAAGCTCTCCACCTCCATGTCCCCATCCAACGAAGCGGAGAAAACTGACATGCTGGGCATCCCATATCATTCTGCAGTGGACAGTCTGATGTATTCCATGGTCGCCACCCGACCAGATATAGCCCATGCTGTTGGGCAGGTGAGCCGGTTTGTGGCCAATCCCGGTCCACTTCACTGGCAGGCCGTGAAGCGCATCATGCGCTACCTTCAAGGGACGAGGCACGTGGGGCTCCAGTTTGGAGGCATCGCTGGATCCGCATCACTCCGTCTCATGTGCTACACTGATACTGATTGGGGAGGGAATATCGATGACAGAAAATCTACCTCCGGCTTTGTGTGTATGTTGAATAGAGGTGCAGTCAGTTGGGCAAGTCACAAGCAGGAATGTGTCTCTCTGTCAACAGCTGAAGCTAAGGACATCGCCTTGGCTGAGGTGCGTAAAGAGATGCAGTGGCTACGAAGCTTGCTATCTGAGATGAAGGCACCACAGGCAACGGCGACGGTCATCAAGATTGACAACATGAGCGCCATTGACATGTCAAAGAACCCCGTCCTGTCCATGCAAACAAAGCACATCGAGATCCGCTACCACTACGCTCGAGACTTGGTCTACAAGCACACCGTGGAGCTCGAGTATGTCGGTACCAAGCTCAACCGGGCTGACATTCTTACAAAGCCACTGGACAAGGATCTCCACCAGGCGGACATGCAAGGTATCGGCATGGTCAACGCAAGTGATGATGAATGATGATGGTCACTAACACAAGGTGCAAGGGAGAGATTTGTTGAATGTTTTTGCCCCTTGTTCAGTGTTGTAGGACGGATCAGGAATGCTCTGCCCCTTGTGGAGGTATGACCCCTAGATCCGTTGTAGTGTGACTCAACTATGCTCTGTCTCTTGTGAGATATGACCTTTGAGTACACCATGTGGGTGAGTGGTTACCTTGGCCATTTTGTTGATTTGGCCAAGTGAGAGGTCATGAGTTCGATCCTGGCCCCATGCACATCTTGTTTATTGTGGAAGCTTCCAAGAAAGAAAGCCCGTAGCTTCTTGGACGCTACATGGTTGGTCTGTCACCTTGACACTAGGATGCTTATGTGTCAAGCCCACAGTACAAGTCTATTGGTGATGTGGCTGGTTCAGGCCACTTCCCAGGAATGTGCTTTTGAGTTCTAGGACTGGACAGACAGCAATAAAAGGACTTGTCTTGCATGCTGATCAGTTAACCCTTGCTTGATGCTCTCTTGCATATTGATGACTTGAGCTCTTCTTGAGATGTATTGCTAAGGCGTTAGTACTCTTGAAGGTGAAGTGTATGCCTGATTAAGTTTGGGGTGCATGACACATGTCAACAAAGGAAGAAGGCCTAAAAACCTTTGTGAGCTTTTCGGTTTTGTGGCTTCTCTGCCAGAGGTGGTTAGCTCAGTAGCTAACAAATCACACCCTGGTGCTGCGTCCACGTTCGTACCGTGCCTCCTCCTTCGATTGTCTAAGCTCCTGCTGCCTCAGAACTTCCTATGCCCGCACGCTCTGTGCTGCACCCAGTTCATCTCTTCGCCCGCTTCCAAGCACTGTGGGTATCTCCTCACTGTTTGGTGGCTGTGGCCCCTACCTCAATTGTGCATGCACCCATCAGTGCTGCGTCCAGTCACAACTTATCCTCATCCAGCAGCACCTCGTCACTCACGCTCTTCAGCGCATCACAGTGACGTCAGCACCCCGTCAGCAGTTTACAGTTTCGCCGACGCTTCCGCCTCATCATCTGTCATCCCCGCAACAGTCCTCTAAGCTCCATCACTCATGGCAGTTTTCTGACATGGTATCAGAGCACAAAGGCCATCCCTGGGCTTGACGACCGCATGAGCAGTATCACTGACGCCCCAAACACCAATCAGGACCAGCCACACCGCGCTCGCCCTTTAGGGCCGCGCGCACCTCCAGCAGCTGTAACAACAACAAATAGCCCATCCTGACAAGGACTACCCTCACCAAGTACGATCATCGCCAAGACATCAGTACCCTCAACTCATCTCCACTCACTCCGTCGCGCCGGCAATAGCCTGACAGCAGTAACCAGCAGTACCAACAAGATTACAGTGGCAGTGTGCTCGTTGGCTCGACGTCGTGGCAGCGTCAGATCTGGGCCAAACAACCTCCACAGAATCATCGGCAATCCTCCGCTCGCGCCTCCGTGTCGCACCTGTCAAGTACAGCAAACAGCAACAACGTACCCACACTTCCTGTGCCACTCTCATCTTTCTCAGCTCTTGTAAGGAGTAGCAACACGCTCACACATTGATACAGCACCATCTTACACCTTTGGTTTTTTACAGCACCTCACAGCTGACAGCGACAACAACATGGCTACTCCAAATCCATGGCAGCAGCAACTACTTGATCTACTCAATGGGAGAAGTGCAACTCCATCTCTGACTCAGCCCACTCCACAACAACAATAATGGACACTGCTTTGCAAAATCAATGCACGTTCTGTCAAGACTGCCCTCTCATCAGCATCATCCCCAACACGCATTGGATCACCCACAGCAACTTCAGCAGGAACCACTTCCCACACACCAACGCCCTCAATTAGACCAGCAGCAGCAACTCCCAAGCAGCAACTTACCAGCAGCAGCAACGGTACCAACAACAGCAGCACCAAGTTCCCTTCAACAACACCAGCAGAATCAGCAACTCGCGAAACATCAACCACAACATCACCAGCCTCAGAACTGCTCTTGTCTCCTACTACTCTTCATGCTCCTCACTCAACCTTGACCGTCATCTCGTCTACTCCTCTCTCTCCCACATCTGCTCTCCATCCCCACCACATAGAGTCTCTGGCCTTCATCGCTCAACTGCCATCACCAATCGCCCCATCTACCCTACGGACTGAAACATCTACAGTCATCTCTCCGGCCACCACTCAAGAATCTCAATTATTTCTCTCCTCCCTCCGCCCGACACAAAATACACACCCCCTTCCACACTGCCTTATTCCTCCCGGGTTTTCTACCCACATAGCAGCAGCACATGCATCACCACTAACAGCTTCAGACCTCACCATGCACTTAACCATCAAGCCAGCTCCAGCTAGAGATCCAGAAACTCCTCTGCCACACTCTTCTGAACTCTGGCCTCCTCTCCTTCATGACATGGTCCACACATGGCAACACCCTCCGAACCTTCCTGCTCCATTCCTACTCTCACCTCCTTCCAACCGCATCTCCCCTCGCACCACCTCCCTTGGCCGCCTCTGTGACCACTATCTCCTGCCACCATCCCTGCGCAACACGTACACCATAACAACTCCACGGCTTTCCAACATTAGTACCAGCAACTTCACGGACTGCAGCTCCCTTCACGGACTTCACACTACACGTCCTCACCAATCATGGTGGCCAGCTGCACTTCTCAACTACCCTCACCTCCCATCAACAGGCCCTCCTCTCTGGTCACATGGATTCACTCCGCCACTACCTCCTCACCTTGGGATCTTCAGGGCGGGTGTCAGAACATTATTGGGATATCCCAAGGTGACCTGCAAATATCTGATCTACCCCCAGTCTACATCCGAGTCACTCGGCTTCATCCAGGGCGACAAGGGCAAACCAGTCCTGCTCAGGTCCCACTCCGAGCAATTCAAACAGCTCCAACCGGAGCACCTAGCAAAAGCGTGGCAATGCCACTCGACCGGAATGCCACGTCGGCTCGGGAAGGAGGCAACAGCCGTTAGGCCTTCCAGCGGATCAACCCCAATGATCGGCACGCACTCCGCTCCTCACTACCCGACAAGCCAACGGATCCATGCCTCCACTGAAGCGCCATCACTAGAGTGCACCACTGTGCGGAACGGCGAAGTCGTTCCGCACAGAGCAGCAGCAGCGGCAAGGAGACTGCGGCTGCATCTATGCTATCGCCCACCTTAGCGCAGTGGGCATCTAGGCCTAGGACTAGTATTAGGAGTAGGTACTGAACCATGTTATCTTGCATGCTTCTTTGAACCAATTCCATCGGTTCATGTTGTCTCTCTGCCCTGCCCCCAAGTCCCTTCTTCTCTTGCAGCCGCTTGGCTTGAACACCGATCCCGCCTCCACACTCATGCTCAGATCTCCAGGCTCGTTCCTTGTGCTGCCGCTTCTACTCCTCGTGCATATCCTCTCTGCAACGCTCGGATTCGTGTGACGGTTTCCTGCACACTCCCTGCGTCCAGATCTCATCGTTGGCGCTTCTCATGCCCATGCCAATCGGTACTGTGCCCACTCCAACGCTACTGAGCTCCACGTCCGCACCTTGGTGACGTGTCCCACTAATCACACCCTGGTGCTGCATCCACGTTCGTACCGTGCCTCCTCCTTCGATTGTCTAAGCTCCTGCTGCCTCAGCACTTCCTGTGCCTGCACGCTCTGTGCTGCATCCAGTTCATCTCTTCACCCGCTTCCAAGCACTGTGGGTATCTCCTCACTGTTTGGTGGCTGTGGCCCCTACCTCAGTTGCGCCTGCACCCATCAGTGCTGCACCCAGTCACAGCTTATCCTCATCCAGCAGCACCTCGTCGCTCACGCTCGTCAGCGCATCATTGTGACGTCTGCAATCCGTCAGCAGTTTGCAGTTTCGCCGAGGCTTCCGTCTCATCATCTGTCATCTCCGCAACAGTCCTCTAACCTCCATCACTCATGGCAGTTTTCTGACAGGCCGGTCTTTGTTTCGGTAAAAAGATCCACCAGAATTGTGGCGTCAGTCACTGCCCGAGTTGGTCTTCGCACGTCGTGCGGTCTCCAAAGAGTGCGTCCACACCAAGGGTGTTCACCGTTGGATCGTGTGGGCACACGATTGGCCGATTGGCCGAATGCTTGCGTTGGTCGTCCGTTCGAGGATGCGCCGCATTTTCCACGCCGGGTCACTGATCTGAGGTACCTGTCACACTTGTCACAAAAAACAAGTGAGTCCACGCTCATCGCACCATTAACACTGTTATACCCTTTTTCGCCATCGGCCAAAGCCAGGTCTGATAGTTTGCGAGGACTAGCTCTCTGTAGCGGTTCGAGCTACACTATCCCGGCTGGTCTGTTCTATGCTTTCCTATTAAACTGACGCTTCGTTCCTTTTGATCATCTTGCGTCGCGACTTCCGGTCAATTAGACACCACTTCCATCCACCAATTCCCTTTATGCACTCAGCTCTCCTTACTTTACGTTGGATAATCCGTCGTATTAACACAGGAGCATAAGTTATAAATGTCACTCAGCCTTGCACAATATCATAGATCGCAACCATCATGAAATGCAGGATTGCTCAGCACGATTCCTCAAGTTTGTATGCTCATTCAAGATACTTCCTACGGTAAATCATTCACCGGAACAATCTCAACCATGGAGCAAATTGAGGGAAATGAATAGTCAAACTACTTGTCGTTGATTCATTAAAATCACTCAAGCAACATAATTGCTTCTAGTCACATGACTATCCCACTTATCATCACCCAACAAGATACGCAAACCGTAGACTTCTTCCGGTGATGGATGATCCGCCAAAGCCTGTCTCTGTACAACAACAGTACGAGTGGCTGCCGGTTGGGCAATCTCCCTTGGATCCACGCGACGGAGCTCTAGAGGACCAGTCCTGCGACGATCCGCACGGGAGCTAAGGCGTGCGGGTCCTCCTCCTACAAGCGATGGAGCTCCTGTTCATAACGTCGGTAGGCCCGGTAAGCCTCGGCCCGCTCTTCTGCTGCCTCGGCAGCATGGCGTCCAACGTTGCACACAACCTCCTGCCAGCTCTCCACGGGCAAGGGCTCGTCGTCACGGGGTACCCTTTGTAGCCATGGCTGCCACAATTGCTCCACAGCTCCGCCGGCTGGGTGGTGCGACCACTGCATCACCCCGAGGGCCGTGCCCAGCCTATACGGGACGTTGCAGCAGCTACAGATCACGTAGAACACCACGGGAGATTCGCGCGTAGTCCGGCGCGTTCAGGGCGCCTGATGCTCCACGGGGAACTTAGGACCCGACCATGATGGTTCAGTGACGTGCTCCTCCGGAAGTGGCCCTCCCATACAGGGAACTCGCCTCTCTCTCTCTCTCACATACACACACACACACACACACACGCACACACACACACACACACACACACACACACACACACACACACACACACACACACACACACGCACACACACACACACACACACACACACACACAAACACACACACACACACACACACACACACACGCACACACACACACACACACACACACACACA
>SZWC01004185.1:11640-21640 GCA_023375785.1 Penium margaritaceum
ATTTTTCACTTGTCCCTCAGATACACTTACCATATACACTCCCCCAATACACTTTACCCTTTTGGGGGGGGGGATCTCCAACTCCTATGTTGCCCCCCCCCCAAAGGGTAAAGTGTATTGGGGGAGTGTCTATGGTAAGTGTATCTGATGGACATGTAAAAAACACACTAAGTGTATTGTACACTTAGTGTATTCAAGTATCGGTTCTCCAATACACTCCCTAGCCACACCACCCCAATACACTCGCCACTTGGGGGGGGGGTGGGGTGTCACCGACGATGGATTCTGCAGCAATGGCAAATGTATGCTTGTTTTGAAGGTTTACTTTTGTATTCGGCAATACAGAAAGTAAATACCCAAATTACAGAGATAACCAATCAGAAAGTATGAAGACATAAATACGTCTACTATACATCAACACTGCAATATCATATTACATTTTTTTCCTAGCTGAATAATTGGACTAGTTTTGACAAGGCATAAGTATCAGATACATAGCTTTCCAAGTGAATGGAATATGAATACCCTTCTAGGCAACTTCATGGAAATTTCCCTATAGTCCATACCTAGTACACTAGATGTGCTGTGTATAAAAAGCCCTTCATTAACCATACCTCCTCTGTGGAGCACACTGCAGAGTCCGCGACTGTGACTGCTATTGACACTCGTAGCGTTGTTCTTCGTGCCTCTGTTGTGGATGACCTGTATCGTGTCTCTCAGACTTCTACTTCTTGCTCCCCCTCCCCTTCCACTCGTGTTTTTGTCACAGGTGTTTTGTCTCCTGAACACCAGCGATTGCTTCATCGCCGCCTGTGTCATGTAGGTTTTGACACTATGTCGAAGCTCATTCGGACACAGCCCGCCCTCCGTCTTGACGCGACTTCTTTCGAGAAGCCACCCAAGACCAATTGTCTCTTATGCGCTTAGGGTAAGATGCATCGTTGCACCTACCCTGACTTCCGTTCACTCACAATTTGCCCTCTCAAGCTAGTGCATTCGGACCTTCTTGGTCCCCTTCCTGTCGAGCCTCTGTCTAATCGGGGTCGATACGTCCTGACCCTAACTGATGAATTCACCTGGATGCGATGGGTCTACGGCCTGCGCCAGAAGAGTGACGCCGTTCTCGTGGATTGCCTCTGGCTAGTGATGGCTGAGCGTCAACTTCGCCACATGCTGCACACCTTCGGCTTGGATCGCGGCGGCGAGTTTCTTGGCAAGATGGACAGCTTCTTCGCCAAGCACGGGATTTTTCACCAAGTCTCCACTCCTACTACTCCTCATCACATGAGTATTTCTGAGCGCTGGAACCGCACCATGGAGGATGCGGTTTGCGCTATGCGGTCTAAGTGCGGTATTCCGGATTCCTTTGCTTTTGAAGGCTTCGCCTTCATGACTTGGGCCTGGAACCGCCTCCCGCACGGTCTTCTTCCGGACCACATCACACCCTATGAGCTCTAGTACGGCCACCGTGCTGACCTACCACTCGCTCATGTCTAGGGATCCTTGGCTTCTGTGTGGTACACCAAGGACCAGCAACGGTCCAAGGTCTCACTGCGGGTCGCTTGTGTGCCTTTGTCGGCATCTCCCTGTGGTCGAAGGCATGGCGTTTTTGGGACCCTACTTGTCGTTGCATTGTTGATTCACGTGACGCGCTCTTCTTTGAGTCCCTCACCTACCGTGATCTGACTTTGATCACATCGCTGTCCATCACACACATTCCTACACGTGAGGTTTCTCGACGGATGGGGGATTCTGTAACTGCGAGCATCGCTCGCCAGGCTGATGTGTCCATTCAAGCTCCCTCCACTTCTGCGCCTTTTGATGACCGAGCAATCATCGGTGTTGGTCCACAGATCTCTCCAACCACGATGGCTTCTACCCCATTCCCCTCGCGTCCCACGGATACCCATGATCGTGTACTTGTGCATACTCCTGTGACCGTACCTGTGTACGCCGGCACTCCTGCCTCCGTGCGTGGCCCTGCCTCACCTGCTCCTAGTGTCACACGGAGCCCCGTGTCTCCCACACCCGCATCTCCTCACACGGCATCACCAGCTCCCTTGCCTCAGTCCTCTCCACCTACAATTGTACCCATTCTTGAGCCTGAGGTGCGCCCCTTGAGCCCGGGTTACTCCCGTGAGCCTGGCGGTCATCTTCGACCATTGGACTCCGGAGCTCAGCAAGTGTCTCGTCTCGCACCCAGGCGCTCCGCTCGCAGCATCACGAGTGGTGATCCCGGCACGAAGACCCTAGGCCTAAGTGTCCACTCTGAGCACACACAGGTTCATCCAGCGTGTCTTGTAGGGCACGACCTCGCCGCTCGCGAGTTTCATATTGCTTCTGATGCAGCAGCCGATCTTGTGGTCGTCAGACCTAGCACTGAGGCATGCAATCTTGCCACGTAGAGCTCTCCCTCTATGGCGCCTGACCCGGGCACACTGAGGGAAGCTCTCTCGTCACAGGAATCTAACGATTGGCGTGCTGCCTGCGCGAAAGAGCTTTGCGCCATCCAAGAGCACGGAGTTTACGAGCTAGTCGACCTTCCACCTAGGAGGAAGGCTATTTAGGTCAAGTGGGTCTTTCGCAAGAAAGTGAAGCCGGATGGCTCACTGGAATGCCACAAGGCTCGCTTGGTCATCAAGGGGTACTCTCAGATTGAGGGCATCGATTACACTGACACCTTTGCCCCTGTCGGCCTCATGACCTTAGCTTGAGCTCTATTTGGTGTAATGGCTCAGCATGACTAGGAACTATACCATATGGATGTGAACAATGCGTTCCTCCATGGCTCTCTAGATGAGGAGATTTACGTGGCTCAGCCACCCGGCTTTGAGGATGGTGACAAGGTCTGACGCTTGTGCAAGTCCTTGTACGGCCTCAAGCAGTCTCCGCGGTGTTGGAACCAGGAGATCACTCGCACCCTAACTCTTGCGGGAGATGTACAGAACGAGGCACATCCCTCTCTGTTCATCCGACGGACGCCTGGGCAATACACCGCCATCCTGGTCTATGTCGACGACCTTCTGATCGTGTCTCCTTCACTGGAGGCCGTGAAGGAGGCCAAGGCTGTCCTCCAGACTGCCTACAGGATGAAGGACCTTGGTGCTGCAGTGGTGTTTCTTCGCATGAGGATCGTGTGAGACCGCAGACGTCGTACTCTACTACTGCATCAGGCCCAATACGCACGTGTTGTGGGGAGCGCTTCAGCGACCTCCTCGGTACAATACCCACGGGTTCCACACCTCTCACCCCTGACACATAGGATGCCTTGAAGGTGGAAAATCCCACAAAGCTGGGGGAGACAGTGGATGTGACCCTGTACCTCCGTCTCATCGGATCTCTTATGTACCTGGCCAATACCACACGTCCTGACATCGCATTTTTCATTAACCTCCTTGCACAGTTTTCGTAGGCTCCACACGCTAGAGCACTTCACGCGACTGAGCGAGTGGTGCGGTACGTGGTCTCCACACCGTACCTCGGACTCTGCTTTTGCCAGCAGTGTTCGGTGGTCCTTGACGGCTACACCGACAGCGACTGGGCCTGGAGCCCAGATGGACACAATCGCACCGGTTACGTGTTCCTGCTCTGTGGGACCGCTGTGTCCCGGCGAAGCGGGAAGCAGGGCTGTATTGCACGTAGCTCATCCGAGGTAGAGTACGTTGCTCTGGGTACAGGGGCTGCTGAGGCGATATGGCTACAGCGCCTGTTCCTTGAGCTTGGCCAGTCGGTACCTGCCATTGTGCTTTGTTGCGACAACCAGAGTGCTCTTGGCATTGCATAGGACTCTCCTGTCTTTCATGCTCGAACAAAGCACATTGCGGTTAAGCATCACTTTGTTCGTGATCCGGTAAAACGACACGTGATCTCCATCATTTGGTTTGGCACTGACATGCAGCGTGATGATTTCTTGACGAAGGCACTAGCACGCAGAAAGTTCCTTGTGGCAATTTGTGTTGAAGATTTGCCCCTCTGCATGCCTAAGTGCGATGCCGGGAGGCGCCGACGAGCCGCCAGAGAGAGGAAAATCCTCGTCGACGGATCTGGCAACTCGAGGATTGCTCGGATCCTAAAATGGACGATTGCCCCTGAAAGACGAGTCGCTCAATCCGGTGGAATTTGTTTCACCAGAATCGGACAAGTAACGAGGGAGATATGGGCTTCCAAAGTTGGGGTGTGTGCGGCGGCTCTGGGAGTCGGCCGCGGGTTGATCGGAGGTGGATAATCCACCTGAACGAGAAACAAAATACCATCTGGGGATTTTGCTCCGGAAGGACTGTCGAGACGTCCGGTGGATGATCCGCTGGATTTAGAAGTGCAGTTTTGTTACTGAGGGACTTCGCCAAAATCCTAGCTCGGTCCGAAACTCAGTAGTACAATTTGTTACTCGGGGACTTGAGGTCAAAATTCCGACTGGAGGTCCGCGAACAGGTTTCGACCCACATCAATCTCCATCACCAAACTCGATGATTAACTCATCGAAACAGACCCCAAAGGCGCGAGGAGCTCCTCCACTACACGTAGGGACATCTGCACCTCCGGAATGGCGTTTTGATAGGTCCTTGATGTGTGAAGGAGCCTCGGCGGGCGCCGTGGTGCGCGCCGCCGACTGAGCGGCTGGTTTGGGGTGCTGCGCTTTGGCTGACATATCAGGAGCTACGGTGATCCAAATCGTGCACGGTTTGGTGCGTTGGAGAGCTCATGACTAGCCCTACAAATGTTTAGATCATGTCCATGTTCAAAAACTAATGCAAAATCACGTTATTCCCTTCGCAAAATTGACTGTCTCACAAATGCCTTCAACTCCCAGACACATAACGTGAGGCGACCAGTAAGCTCACGCTTAGACTCAGAACCACCCGCACAAAACATAGCCTTGAACACCAAGTAGACCCGTCAGGGCTTGTTGGAACTGCACCCCGGTTTGTGACAAAGCCTTATGGGCCCACGGCCCTGACCGGTCTACACATCGCTCACGGCTTTCGTGGTAGACGAGACTGTCGTCAGGGACGACATCGCCGTCAAGCTCTGAGGTCCCAAAATTGAAGACTGTGAAAATGGCACAAAAGGAGACGCATCCCATCCAGAAGTATGCAGGTGGCCCTGGCTACGAGCTATGGAGGTGGCACTTCGAGTTGCACCTCGCGCATAAGGGGCTGCTGGAGGTCATGAAGGGAACAGAACTCCTCGACGAAACGACGGCGACGGAAGCGCAGAAGGAGGGCTTCGCAACAAAGATTACGGAGGCGCTCATGCTTCTGGTGTCCGGGACGGCCGAGTCGCAATGGGGCTACTTCCAAGACTGCAAGCTGGCAGCCGAAGCTTGGCAAGAACTATGTGCAATCCATCAATCCAAGTCGCTGGCGAACAAAATCTTCCCGATGAAGCGACTCCTAACGGTGAGAATCAAGGAGGGAGATGATGTCATCACCACCATGCAACAGATTGAGTCGCTCGCCTCACAGTGCAACGATGTGGGGTGGAAGATCGACATGCAACTGTAGGCGATGCCCCTCCTCATGGCCCTTCCTGACAGTTGGAGCCCTCTCATCACAATCTTGGGAGGATGGGCAGAGGACAAGCTCACCTATGGCGCGGTCGCAGATTACATCCGCAATGAGGTGCAGCGACAGAGCTGCGGGGAGTCCTCGTCGTCCTCATCGGCCCTTGTCACCAAAACGCGTGGTGGCAGAAGTGGGACCAAAGGAGGTGGCGGACATGGCGGCGGCAAGAAGGGTGCCAAGAAGGGTGCGTGCCGTAACTGCGGCAAGGAGGGCCATTGGGCCCGTGAGTGTACCGAGGAGGCAAAGGCCGGCGGCAAGGATGCCAAAGGCAATAAGGCGTTCCTCAACGGCACTCAAAACCACTACCTCAAGAAGGCCAACCAGCGATGCCTTGACTCCGGAGCGTAGGAGCATACCCAGGTCGAGAAGGTCGGGTTCATAAACTACACCAAGTCTAGCAAATCCATGGTGGTCGCAAACGACAAGGTCGAGCCGGCGGCTGGCCAAGGAGACGTTGACGTGGAGGTGTGGTTGGCGGAAAGCAGGTGCAGCGCGTCATCAAGGACATGCAGCATGTACCTGGCTTGACTGACATTCTAAGTGTTAGCCGCCTGACTTACAAGGAGTACGAGGTGCTCTTCAGGAGAAGAGGGGCAGTTGTGCGGATGGAAGGTGGTGGCGAGCCCATGCTGGAGGCTAAGTTCGAGGGAGGTCTCTACATTGTGGAGACCAAGGTGATCCCCGCGGTGACAGATTCAGCAGACTCGCAGGAATGCACCGTCAACCTGGCCAAAGACCGGGGAGCTGATCTACAGCTCTGGCACCGACGACTAGGGCATTCCTCACTCGCAATCATGAAGGAGATGGCGAAGTGCGAGCTGGTACGCGGCCTCGTCATCGACGGTGCGGAAGAGGCAATAGATGCAGCAAAAAGTATGAGCCTTGCATTCTGGGCATGGCGCGGCGCAAACCGTTCAACAAGAACCTGAATCGCGCCTCAGACCTACTGGAGGTCGTGCACAGCAACGTGTGCGGACCATTCAAGACGGCGTCAAAGAGCGGCGTGCGTTACTTCGTCACCTTCATTGATGACTAGAGCAGAAAACTCTACGTGTACTTCATGAAGCAGAAAGGCGAGGTCCTGGACCGGCTGAAGGAGTATGTCACCGCGGTGGAGAGGCAGACTGGCCGGAAGGTCAGAGCGCTACGCAACGACAACGGCGGAGAGTACATGGGCTTTAGCGGGTGGATGAAGCAGCAGGGCATAAAATGGCAACAAACTACGACATATTTGCCTCAGTCAAATGGCGTGGCGGAGCAGGCAAACCAGACGCTGCTGAACATGGTACGGACCATGTTAGTGGATGCGGAATTGCCGCAAAGCTTCTGGGCGGAAGCTGTGCGTACAGCGAGCTACACCATCAACCTCACTCCTACAGCAATGCTGAAGGGGAGGAGCGGCTGGAAGCCGCCGCAGGACATTTGGAGCGAGCGTAAGCCAAGTGTGGCACACCTGAAAGTTTTCGGGTGCAATGCGCACACAGTGGTGTAGGCTGCGCAGAGGCGTGACAACAAGCTGGAGCCGCAGGCAAAGTTGTATCTCTTCCTTGGCTATGAGAGCGTGCATAAGGCGTACCGGGTCTATGACATGCACAAGGAGGAGGTTATCCGCAGCCGAGACGTCGAGTTCAACGAGCAGCAGAGCTACATCAGCAGAAACAACGTGGGCGTGGTGGAATCTCCAAAGACGAGGGAGTGGTTCCAGCTCCTTGACTACGAGAAGGAGCCGGCGGATGCCAAAGTTAAGGATGAGGCATCAGAGCACAAAGGTGCACAAGCGGTGGCAGCCAACGTGGAGGACTCCGATGACGATCAAACTGATGAGGAAATCCACCGGAAGGATCCGACGGATGAGGCACCAAGGGTGCCAAGGCGCGCACTCCCGGTAGAGTGTACATCAGGCGTTGGTGGAAAATCCACCGGACGTGCCTGTCGTTCGGGCGATGTTTTGCCACACAGAGAGAGAGAGAGAGAGAGAGAGAGAGAGAGAGAGAGATCCTTGGGGAGCCGTCCCGTCGATGATTCACTAGAGCGTGCTGAGTCGGAGGGATCGCAGCAGAGCGACGATGCGCCACCAAAACTACCGTGCAGCAGCGGGAGGCAGCGAAAAGCGGGAAAGCGCTTCGACGCAAGCACCGGACGATGGATTGGCATGACACAGTGCATGCTGGCTGCATCAACGGAGCCGACTACCATGCAAGAGGCGCTTGCATGGTCCGAAGGGGATCAATGGGACGCAGCCATCAAATCGGAGCTGGCATCCATCACAAAAAACGATACGTGGGAGTTGGTTGACAGGCCAAAAGATGCCAAGGTCATCCGCTCAAAGTGGGTCTTTAAGACCAAGTTCACAAAGGAAGGTGTGGTTGACAAGTAGAGACGTTCGCTCCCATCGCCAAGTTCACAAGCATCCATCCCCGGAGGGGGTGGAGGCGCCGGAGGACAAGGTTTGTAAGCTGCGGAAGTCCTTGTACGGGCTAAAACAATCGCGAAGATGCTGGTACCAACACATGGATAGCTTCATGGCACAACTCGGCTTCAAGCAATGTGAGGCAAATCACGGCGTGTATGTGCGGCGCGACAAACAGCTCCATCAGATCGTTGCACTCTACGTGGATGACCTGATTGTGTGCTCGACGGATTTACCGAGCCTAAAGCGGCTGAAAGAGTAGCTGAGCAGCAAATTCTAGATGTCAGACATGGGGGAGCTGGATTACTACCTTGGGGTGAGCATTACTGGAGGGCACGCACGCTTGAGCTGGGATAGACCAAATACGTGGCCGAGGTGCTGAAGCGGTACGGCATGAAGGACTGCAAACCAGTTGGCAGTCCAGTCTCCACGACCTGTGATCTGAGTGCGGCAATGGCGCCGCAAACAAAAGAAGAGCGGGAGGATATGGCAGGGGTGCCCTACCAATCGGCGGTGGGCTGCCTCATGTATGCCATGGTGGCGACTCAACCAGACCTAGCCTATGGGGTGGGCCAAGTGAGCAAATACGTGGCCGATCCAGGGCCACTACACTGGCAAGCGGAAAAGCTCATCCTTTGCTACCTGCAGGCAACGCGGCATGCGCGCTTGAGGTTCGACGGCAAGGGGCGGGCGGACCGCTTGCGTCTGGTCTGCTATACGGACGCAGACTACGCCCGCGATGAGGACAAGCGGAAGTCTACATCCGGCTACGTGTTCTTCCTCGCTGGTGCTACGGTCTCGTGGTGCAGCAGAAAGCAAGACTGCATCACCACCTCCACAGTGGAAGCAAAGTACATCGCGCTGGCCAAGGCGGTCAAGGAGGCGGTGTGGCTCCGCGGGTTGCTGGAGGAGCTGGGTGTGCCGCAGCAGGAGCCTATGGTGGTGCAAGAGGACAACACCGGCTCAATCTCGTTGACCAACAACCGGACATAGCACAGGAGGACGAAGCACATTGACGTGCGTTATCACTACGTACGGGACATGGTTGAAAAGGAGCAGGTGGTGCTGCAACACTGCAGCACGCACAACATGCTTGCGGATTGCTTGACCAAAGCGCAACCCGTCGACCAGCACGCATTGAGCGTGGCCGGACTTGGGATGACCAGCTATGATGGACTGGAGGGCGCAGCGGAAGATGAGTGAGAGCAAGCAGGGATAGCGGGCATGGCAGGTGCAAGGGGGAGAATGATGAAAATTTGCCCCTCTACATGCCCAAGTACGGCGCCGGGAGGCGCCGACGAGCCATCAGAGAGAGGAAAATCCTTGTCGACGGATATGGCGACTCGAGGATTGTTCGGATCCTAAAATGGAGGGATGCCCCTAAAAGTTGACGAGTTGTTGAATCCGGTGGAAGTTTTTTCACCGGAATCAGACAAGTAACGAGGGAGATATGGGCTTCCAAAGTTGGGGTGTGCGGGGCGGCTCTGGGAGTCGGCCGCGGGTCGACCGGAGGTGGATAATCCACCTGAACGAGTAACAAAATGCCATCTGGGGATTTTGCTCCGGAAGGACTGCCGAGGCGTCCGTTGGATGATCCGCCGGATTTAGAAGTGCAGTTTTGTTACTGAAGGACTTAGCCAAAATCCTGGCTCAGAGTCCGAAACTCGAAAGTACAGTTTGTTGATCGGGGACTTCGTCAAAACAGGTTTCGACCCACATCAATCCCCATCACCAAACTCGATGATTAACTCATTGAAACAGACCCCAAAGGCGCGAGGGATGCCGCCACTACGCGTAGGGACATCTACGCCTCCGGAATGGCATTTTGATGGGTCCTTGATGTGTGAAGGTGCCTCGGCGGGTGACATGGTGCGCGCCGCCGACTGAGCGGCTGGTTTGGGGTGCTGCGCTTCAGCTGACGTAGCGAGAGCTACGGTACTCTGAATTGAAAAAATTTTGGTGCATTGGAGAGCTCATGACTAGCCCTACAAATATTTAGCTCATGTCCATGTTCAAAAACTAATGC
>SZWC01004185.1:22956-47815 GCA_023375785.1 Penium margaritaceum
AGAGAGAGAGAGAGAGAGAGAGAGAGAGAGAGAGAGAGAGAGAGAGAGAGAGAGAGAGAGAGAGAGAGAGAGAGAGAGATGCACACCAGATGCCTTACCTCAAAACTCGAAACTATGCCCAAATTTTATTTGCATCTTTTGTCTAAAGCTTGATGACAATGGTTACCACGTAACCCAAAGATGGAAGCTGAGGGGTTTGCAGTTGGTTTAGCCTCCTAATTCCATATGCATCCTTTCGCCATCCATCATCACAAACTTGTAGCCATTCTCCTCTACCGTATGAGAATGCGAGGATCGCGTGGAGATGTTCCAGAATGGCAACTCAGCTCCCAACTCCTCAATCTAACTCAAGGACACATTGATTCGATACCATAATATCGGTGTTATGGTATGGTCCAGTTTTCAGGCAAAACGGACGACGCCCGGGTTTTGGGCTGTGGGGCGTCTGGCAGGGCTCACCGAGAAAACACTGCCTGCCAGAAAATAGGTCTAGGACTATTTTCTGATTGGCTAGTTAGCTGATTAACAAGTTCTACACTAGTGGGGGGGAGCTAGAACTTGGAGAGGTCTCCCATTGTTGCTCATTCTTCATTGCTAATCAGTTACTTTCAGTTTTTAGCTGCTTTCTGGCGCTAACACTGGCGCGCGCACTTCTCAATAACAAACCCAGAGCTTCTAGACTTAGTCTCTAGAGCAACAGACTCAGGGGGCAGCAGACTTAAGTAACGAGCATGGAAGCCCGCATGCTGTATCAACAACGCTGTTGCCCCAACCTGCTGCCTAGTATTTCTATCTTGGTATCAGAGCTAGAGCGTAGTAGCAGCAGTAGAAGACTGACGTATAGGTGCCAGACAATACCGGAGGACCCCCATATGCGCTAGTGCACGGGAAATGCTACCGGATTTCTTCCGGCAGCATTGACCCGCTTGGTGGCGGCGTCAAAACTTTTCCCACGACCATTGGGCCAGGGGAAATGCTGCCGGATTTTTTTCCGGCAGCAATGACCCCCACGCTTGACGTGAGGACATCAGCGGCAGGCCACGTCATGCGCTTGCTGGCGACGACGCACGCGGCGACGTCCTTCAGGTGTGATTGACAGCAGCAGCCAGCAGCAACATCAGTAGCTTCCGGCGGCAGCGAGCAGTGGCAACAGCGGCAAGCAGCAGCAGCACACAGTAGAAGATGGCTGTAATGGCAGCTCGTAGTAGGAGAAGCAATCGACAGCAGCAGTAGCTTGCAGCAACTCGCAGCAACAGTAGCCGGCGGCAACAGTATTAGTAGTAGCGGCTGCAGCGACAGCCGCAGTAGCAGCAGCCGCAGCTGCCCGTAGCCTACTGCTCGCTGCGAGCAGCGAGCTATTGGCAGTGAGCTCGCTGCTCGTAGCGAGCAACAAGCAATGAGCAGCAAGCGGCAAGCTCGCTGCAGGCGGCTCGTCACTCGTAACGAGCAGCGAGCTCACAACGACAAGCAAGAAAGAAAAGGAAAAAAAAGGGGATCCCCTGCAGTCGTAGCCGCAGCAGCAGTAGCAAAAGCAGCTGTAGCAGTAGTAGCAGCAGCAGCCGTAGCAGCAGTAGTAACACCAGAAGCTGTAGTAGCAACAGTAGCAGCAACTGTAGTAGCAACATTACCCACAGTGGCAACAGCAGCAGTAGCAACAGCAGCAGCACCAATAGCAGCAGCAACAGCAACAATAGTAGCCGCAGCAACAGCAGCAATGGCAGCAGCAGCTGCAGCCGCAACAGCAATAGCAGCAATAGCAAAAACAGTAGTAGCATCAGCAGCAGCAGTAGTACCAGCGCAACGGCAGCAACAAGAGCAGCAGTCGTAACAGCGGCTGAAGCCCCACAGCAACGTCTACATCAACCAGTGCTGACGTCAGCGGTCGTCCACTGATATCACTGCTTACATCACTGCTGACGTCATCAACAATACAAAAAAAGGGGCAGTAGCATTGCACACACCATAGTAGCCTCTGCTGATGTCAGCCATCCTCGGTTGACGTCACTACTGACATCAGCAGCACACAACAACAAAAAAAACAAACAAACAAACAAAAAAACAAAGGGGGAAGAGAGGTACCATAAACAACCATGACTAACAGTCTCTCTAAGGAGGGGTCCTCCTCTGTTTGGGGGACCCCAAGTCCCCATTTCCTACAGTAGCTGCAGCATCAGCAGCAACAGCAGAAGCAGCAGCAGAAGCAACAACAGCAGCAATAGGAGAAGCAACAGCTGCAGCAGCAGCCCTCTGCCATTGCTGGTGGCAACCCTGACCCCTTGGCTCCTCTTCAGCAACAGCTCCCCGCCTTGACGTAGCAGCTTGCAACATTGCAGCCATTGGCCTCCCGGTCAGCCACCAGTCTGCTGCCACGATTCATCTCTCCCGGGCACGCCAGCCCCCGCTGTGCCTGCTGCTATGCATTACCTAGCGTAGTAGTAGACTCAGTGCCAGCGGCAGACGGTGACCTCCGTCCTTAGCCCCACTCTGGGCGCCGGCCGCAGGTAGAAGGACTTTGAGATGCCAACCCCGCCACTTCAGGCCGGCGAGCAGTTCCAAAGTTGGCAGCTCAGCTTCCGGATCTAGGCGCAGGATGAGGGCCTGTGGGCATACTACACCCTCCCTTATGACCCCACCCAGGCCGACCAGTTGTATGACTGTGGTCGCGCCGACCGTACCCTAGTCCCAATCGCCCCTCAGGCTTCTCGCCTGGCCCTAGAGCCTTTCCTCGACGACTTCACCGCTGGCGCCACCCTAGACCCTGCAGCCGTGTGGCACGTCCTCACCCGGCCCCATCGCCTGTCCAGCGACGCTGAGACCAGCCGTCTGCTCCGGGAGTTCAACTCCTTGCACATGGGGGAGACCGAGGCGGTCAGTGCCTAATGGCAGCGGGCGGAGGACATCCTTTGTCGTCTTGGCAGATCTGCCCCATCCCCTTTGCCCGCGGTCCTCACCATCAAGCGCGATGCCACCAGCGCGTACGCGGACGTCTTCGTGCACTACCCCCAGGACATCCTCTCCACCATGGCGGCCCAGGGCACCCTCATGCCTTGTGCATACGAGCTCTTTCTCTACATTGAGGAAGCTCGTCTGGAGTCCCAGCTCCAGCGCACGGAGGCTCTTGCCTACCTTGCCGTTGCCTCCCCTGCCGTCGCCTCCGTGGCCATCGCTTCCCCCACCGCAACTACCTCATCATCTTTGGGGAAGAAGAAGAAAAGCCGGAACAAGAAAGGCAAGGATCCGCTGCAACAGCAGCAGTAGTAGCCATCAACCGGGTCCAGCGGTGGTGGCTCGGTGTGCCACAACTGTGGCCAGCCAGGGCACGGGTGGTACACGTGCCCTCTCCCGACGGACGAGGCGCGCGTCATCGCCACCATGCATTGCCAACGGGAGCGGCATCTTGCCTCTGCCGCCCTTGCTGCCGCCGGCCGTGAAGCGTTGACCTCGTCCACCACCTCCGCCACTCCGACAGGTTCGCCAGTCTCGCAGACACCCGCATCGCAACAGTACTATCCGTAGCCATCGGCGCCTCCGTTCCCATCACCCACATTGTCCCTCCCTTACCTGGGCTCTGGTGCCGTCACTCCGCACTCCGTCTACACTCCTGGGCCATCCTCCCGTGAGCGTTAGCTGGAGCAGTTCATCGCGCTCAAGCTTGGCTTGACACGCCCTCCTCCCCAGGGAAGTGCGAGTTGCATCACCTCCTTCTCTCCTGCCCAGCCTTAATGACTGAGACTGAACTACGGTCGTGTCCCATTTCCTTGTCTGTCTTGTCGTCTCCCATGGTCTCCTCTACCTCTTCCTATGACGACATTGCATGGCTTGATGATTGGCAGTCTCAGTTCGCGCCTCCTTCCACTGCGTTCGCGTCCCTTGCTTGTTGCCGTGTGACCGTTAGCGATCTGGCGACACGGGTTCAGGACCCCGCTCAGACCTGGATCATCGACTCCGGGGCCACGCATCACATGACGGCCTCTCGCGAGGCCTTCAATATGCTCAGTCTTGTAGGCTATGTCTCCGGTGTCCGGACGGACTCCGAAAAGGTGTTTCCTGTCCGTGGTGTTGGCATCGTTCGTTTCCGTGGTCCTGTCGGTGACGTCTTTTTGACGGATTTCCTCTTCGTCCCTGGTCTCGAGCTCAGCCTCCTGCCCGTCACTGCCCTTGACCGCATGAGCATGGACGTTGTGCACTTGCGTGGTGTTAGCACTGTGTCGTTGCGTTCGTCTGGTCTCGTCCTACTACACGCCACCATCCGTGGCAACATGTGGCATGTGCCTCGCCTCTCCTCCTCCCCTTTTGTCTCCTCCCCATCGGCCGCCACAAGCAATGTGCTTGTCACCGGCACGCTTTCTCCTTCGCACACTCGCCTCTTGCACCGCCGCCTTTGACACCTCCACTCTGTCACCGTAGACAGCATGCTCCGCACCCAGCCGGCCAAGGGCCTTGACTCAGAGACTTTCCCTCTCCCGTGCCCCACTGAGTGCATTGATTTTGCTTAGGGGACGATGCACCGGTCCACGTACCCTTTGTCTTCCTCCCGTGCGACCGTCCCTCTTAACCTTGTCCATTCGGACGTCATGGGCCCTCTCCCCACCGAGTCCGTCGCCGAGCACGCCGTTATGTCCTCACCCTCACTGACAACTACTCTCGCTACCGCTGGGTCTACTGCCTTTGGCAGAAGAGCGATGTCGCCTGAGCCATCCAGGATTGGCTTGTCCTTACGGAGCGCAAGTGTTGCCGCTCTCTTCATCACTTTCACTCCGATCGCGATGGTGAGTACATGGGTGAGGCCACGACCTTTCTCCCCTAACGCGGGATCCACCATGAGACATCCGCGCCCTAAACGCCCGCCGAGAACGGTGTCTCCGAACGATGGAACCGTACCAAGGCCGAAGCCGTCCGCACCATGCGGGTCGAGTCCGGTCCCTCTGATGGCTTCTATTTTGAAGCCATGGCCTACATGACGTGGGTCTGGAACCGGATTCCCCACGGTCCCCTTCCCCGCCAGTCCACGCCGTACCGGCATTGGTGCAGTCAAAGAGCTGACCTCCGCCCGGCTCGCGTCTGGGGCTGCGTGGCCATTGTGTGGCTGCCTGCCCTGCAACAAGGTGGCAAGCTCGCCCCCCGCGGACCTCCCTACACCTTCCTCAGTGTCTCTCGTTAGTCCAAGGCCTGGAGCTTCTGGGATCCCTCCCAGCACTACATCGTCGAGTCCCGGGATCCCCTCTTCTTCGAGGACCTGTTTCCTTGCAACCTCATTCGCTCCGGCTCATCCGTGTCTATCCCATCACGTGGGTGAGTGGTGATTGCGTCCTCCGTCGTGCCGCTTCCGGCTGACACATCCCTCAGTCCCTCTCAGCCGGCAGCCCCTGTTGTGTCCACTGGTCCCTCTGAGTTGGCAGCCCCAGTCGCGTCTGCTCGTCCCTCCGGGCCGGCAGCCCCAGACGCGTCCGCTGGTCCCTCCGGGCCGGCAGCCCCACTCGTGTCCGCTGGTCCCTCCGAGCCTGCAGCTCAAGATGCATCCGCTAGTCCCTCCGGGTCGGCAGCCCTATACTCGTCCGCTGGTCCCTCCTGGCCGGCAACCCCAGACGCGTCCGTTGGTCCCTCCGGGCCGGCAGCCCCAGTCGTCTCCACTGATCCCTCCGGGCCGGCAACCCCAGTTGCGTCCGCTGGCCCCTCCAGACCAGCAACTCTAGTTGCATCCACTGGCCCCTCCGGGCCAGTAGCTTCAATCGCGTTCGCTGGCCCATCCGGGCCAGCTGTCCTGGTTGCATCCGCTGGCCCCTCCGGGCCAGCAACCCCGTCCGCCCACATTGGCCCGTCGGACTATGTGCCATCTCCTCCCCCGTCATGCTACACACATGGCCCAGGCGGCAACCTCCGACCCAGACCGTCAGTGAGCATGCAAACCGTCGCACCGCGCTCCGTGGCGCCTCGACCCTCCGTGGCTCCACGTGTCTCCTCCACTCCCATGGTCGTGAGTGGGGACCCTGGCACCAAGGCCCTCGGCTTGACCACCTCGGCCATCATTGCAGACCTTCACCCGGGCTCCACACTGGGCTACACCATGCTTCATCAAGAGCATCGATACGCTGTTGTGGATGCACTCGCGCGCATCCCACCTGGGGCTCGAGATGCACACGCTCTCTCAGTCCGCTCCACAGCACGCCCAGAGGAACCAGCCACCCTACGCGAGGCACGAGGCTCTCCTAAGGCCGCACACTGGGACGCTGCCTGCGCTGATGAGCTCGCTGCTATCCGATCGCACCATGTGTACGACCTTCCTCCAGGTCGGAAGGCCATCGGCGCCAAGTGGGTCTTTCGGCGCAAATGGAAGCCCGACGGGTCCTTGGATAAGTACAAGGCTCGCCTTACAGCCAAGGGGTTTGCCCAGATTCCCAGGGTCGACTACGACCACATCTTTGCCCCACTGGGCCGGTTCTCCAGTAGTCGGGTGCTCTTCAGCCTAGTCGCCCAGCATGGGTGGGGGCTGCACCTCATGGATGTGGGCAACGCTTTTCTCCATGGTTCACTGGAGGGTGAGGAGCTCTACATGGTGTAGCCCCCATGCTTCGAAGATAGCTCTGAGAGAGTGTGGCGACTGCGTAAGCCCCTCTATGGCCTAAAGCAGTCGCCTCGGTGCTGGAACCAAGAAATCAGCAGCACACTCCTTCGAGGCGGACTCCAGCGCAGCACCGCTTACCCCGCAGTGTTTGTCAGACCGCGAGGCCAGACTTTCACAGCTGTTTTAGTTTACATTGACGATCTCCTCATTATGTCGCCAGACACGGCTGCCATCCAGCGTTTCAAGGACTTCCTGCATGCCGCCTACCAGATGAAGGATCTCGGATTTGCCAGAGTCTTCCTGGGCATGGAGCTCAAGCATGATCGCTCCCAAGGCGTCCTCCATATCCACTAGGCGGCCTACGTGCAGATTCTGTCCACCCGCTTTGCGGAGGACCTCCCACTCGTGCCAAGCGCATCCTCACCCATGTCACCCGATGGCCAGGTGAAGCTGAAGAGTCCTGACCCAGATGTTGTGGGGGAGCCAATTGACGTGACCACTTACCTACGAGTCGTCAGGTCACTGATGTTCCTGGCGACGAGGATGCACCCAGACATCACATTTTCCGTCAACCTCCTGGCTCGATTTTATGAGGAGCCGCGTCACCTCCACTACGAGTCCGCGATTTGAGTACTGCGCTATGTCATCTCGACTCCTCGGTGAGCTCTCATGTTCCGCCGTCAGCCGTCTGTTGTCGCGGTGGGCTACACTGACAGTGACTAGGCCGGAGGTCCAGACGGTAAGAGTCGCACAAGCTAGATCTTTTTGATCGGCGGCACAGCTGTGTCCTGGCGCAGCGCCAAGTAGGGGTGCATTGCATGCAGCACTGTTGAGTACGTGGCTCTAGGCTCAAGCGCATGTGAGAGTTTGTGCTTGCGTTGTCTGTTGTCCGAGTTGCATCAGTCTATCACATCCATCATGTTGCATTGTGACAATGAGAGAGCCATGGCCATCGACAACAATTACGGCGTGCATCACACACGCACAAAGCACATCAACATTGAGTATCACTATGTGCGTTCGTTGTTGCCTGACGGCAGCATTAGCATTGTGTGGGTTGAGACAGAACAGCAGTTGGCTGACTTCTTGACCAAGGCACTAAAGCGCGACTCGTTCAAGAAGGCTGTGAGTTTTGTCGGCGTACGTCCGTGAGTGGCTCTCTTTCTCCCTGCTTGCGTCTCTGCATGGCCTGGGGGAGTCTGGTCGTCGATTGTGTCTCTGACAGCACATATGCACTATGCTTGTGAGTAATGGGGGAGTGTTGGTTTTTGTGCATCTCTCATTGTACTCTGTTGTGTCCTCCCGGCTTGTGTACATTGGCGTGCAGATGACTGACGGCGAGACTCGACGCTCCTCGAGTGTCGCTCAGTGGAGCCAACGAGTGCTGAGGCCCACGCATCGTTCGCTAGAGCCTCCTCCCTCTGGCGATGCGCTCAGCTCCATCGGCAGGCCTCCTCGGTGGTCGGGCCGCCGGCGGTCACCGCCACTGCAGATGCTATTTCCATGCACCGAGCTCTGATTCTGGTTGTGTCATTGCGTCTGCAGCATCATGTTGTGCCTAGGGTCTATGTCTCCTGCTGTGTGGCCCTGTTTGGCATCACTGACTGTTGTAGGCACTGCCCGGGTTCGGGCAGCCATAACTCTTTGCTGGTGTTTTTCTAGCTGATTCTGATCACACGAATGTGTTTTTAGCGTTGGTATTATGGTATGGTCAAGTTTTCAGGCAAAACGGACGACGCCCAAGTTTTGGGCTGTCGGGCGTCTAGCAGGGCTCACCGAGAAAACCTTGCCTGCCAGAAAATAGGTCTAGGACTATTTTCTGATTGGCACGTTAGCTGAGTAACGAGTCTTACACTAGTGGGGGGGGGGGATCTAGAACTTGGAGGGGTCTCCCATCGTTCCTCATTCTTCATTGCTAATCAGTTACTTTCAGTTTCTAGCTGCTTTCTGGCGCTAACACTGGCTCGCGCACTTCTGAGTAACAAATCCATAGCTTCCAGACTTAGTCTCTAGAGCAGCAGACTGAGGGGGCAGCAGACTTAAGCAACGAGCGTGGAAGCCCGCACGCTGCATCAACAACGCTGCTGCCCCAACCTGCTGCCTAGTATTTCTTTCTGGTGAGTGTACAAATACAAGAGCTCATGTGTGCCTGTGACTCACACATCAACACTACAGACAAAGATGTCGACTCGAAGTGATAATGATGACAAAGTTGTCAATCTCAGAGATACTAGTCATTCTGTCAGTGCACTTGCATCACATGGAATGCTACCGAGCACATGTCATCATGTTCACAGTCTGCATGACGTAACCGAGCACAGCAAACTATGTGACATGCCACCAGAGCTGATTGTGTCAAGTGTGCTATCAACACCAACTTGTCGTTGCCACTATCGCATAAGATGATAATGTATCTTTGAAATCTTCACTCATGTGTATGCACAATCCAGGGATTATTTCATGGAAAGCAGCCCATGTAGGATACTTAGTTAATCGAGTGGATGTGCTCACGCGAGGTGCAAGGCAGCCGATTATCCCCATGACTCTCAGGCCTTAGCTTCCTGTGCCCATTTCCTCAGGGGACCCATGGAGACCCAGGTAGTGTTGAAGTTTGTTGGCCACTCACAACTCTGTGCCCTCTTGCCTCTCACATCATGCATACACACGTGTACAGATTAAGGGGACCATGGAATCACCTAGGGAGTTGACTGGCGCGTCTATGCTGGTTGAAGCCATCGACGTCCCCAAGCTGCTGATGGACCCAGGGGTGCCTCCGGCACTCACATGACTATTACATGATTTCTTCATGATTCCTATGATGCGCTAGATGCTAGGGCCCGTACATTCTCACTGCCGTGCCCTGCATCGTGTTCTCTTGTTTTGCATGTGATGGGGGAGCTGCATTTTCCCGGGTGCTGATCCTTAGGGGGCCACCATGCCGGTCTTGGTCGTGCATCGGTGAGTAGCCGCCCTCGGTTAATTCCGAGTGGTCGCGCTCGACCCCCGGGTGGCGGCACTCGCTCACCCGAGCTCGTCGCTCGTGGTGGGTGAGCGCTCACCGGTCCTAGTCTCGCTCGCTCCCCCCTACACTCTCTTGTCTTGGTGTGACCTCGAACTTTGCAAACAAGTTGCCGCATCCATGGCGCGTCTCCTGCGTTGGTGCTTGTGGTGTAACCATGCATCATCACACCCAGACAAGATAGACTAGCAACTTCCTAGCAACTACTGGTATCAGAGCAATGAGGATCCAATCCCACTGCTCGTCGATCCTGGTCCTTGAACTTCCACGGCCCACTTTTCCCATGGGCCATGCGTCATCGTAGCGGGCACTCTACGCCCCCACCGGCCGTCTCTTCGGCCTCAAGCAACGACACAGTCAGGCGCTGCTGCCTTCATTCTGTGGCAGCTGTGGAGCCGTTCTCGCTGCTCCCCTCAGTTTCCCTCGGCCCTCCCTGCCCTAAGCTGTTCTCGGTTCCTGATTGCTCTTGTAGCTGCTCTCAGCCGCTCTCTGGTCTCAGCAGCCCCTCTTGGCTGCACTCGGCTGCCTTCGACGCCCCCGCTGCTCTCGGGTGTCCCTCCTGACTTCTCTCGGGTGCTGCTCACTCTTAGCTGCGCTCTAGGCTGCTCTCTCAGCCACCTCTAATCCCTCCGTTGCTGTCCGCGGCTGCACTCGGCTGCCCGAGGCTACACCCGTCTCATTTCCACGCTCCACGGGCAACCCTGCACACTCTAGCAGCTGTCCGTGGACCATCGTACCTCTCAGCACACCATCTTGCACTTCTTCGTACTCCGATCATCTCCACAGCCGCCACCCTGGACTTACTACCACTAGACAGACACCCACACGACGATACCCCACTCTGGTTTCGTATGCTGGACACCGACTACTGGCGAGAGGAGCTTGCTGAGATCGCTGAGAAAGAGATCCTCACGTGCAGTTGCACGTGAGGAAGAGATCTACTCGCAGGTCTACAACGCGGACAACCTTCCACCGTCACCGCCTCACCCCTCTACAATGCAACCATCTGGTGGCAGCTCTCCAACCACCGCCTCTTCTACATCCAACACGATCGTCGGTCCTTCTTCCACTGCACCTGCATCTGCAAAACCAGCACCCACACCAGAGACCCTGGTGTCGTCCCCGCTCTCCCAGTACACACCGACTCCATTGGCCTGACGGGGGCCATTCTTGACGCTGCAGCAGGCGCTGCCGCCACCTTTGCTGCCACCGCTCGTGCTTGCAGGGTCCCTACGTAGACTGCGTTTGCTGCTGCCGCACAAAGTAGTGTCAGGGAAGCTGCTAAGTGCGTGTAGGCGTCTGCTGCTTGACCCAGTGGGTCAAGCAGCAGACGCCTACACGCACTTAGCAGCTTCCCTGACACTACTTTGTGCGGCAGCAGCAAACGTTGCCACTCAGGTTACAGCAACGGTAGCCGCCATTGCCATCGCTGCCTCCTCAGCTGCAGACGCCACTTCAGCAGCAGTCAGTTCTATCCGAGCCTCTACAGCGGCTACTGTCTTGATCCCCACGGGTGGCCCGCGGGAACCCATCCCACACGTCACTACAGGGGTGTTGATTGCGTCTGCATCTGCAACAGTCGTTGGAGCTTCTGTCACTGGCCTCCTTTGCTTGACTGTGGCAGCTGCAGGCTGGGTGGGAATACTGTTCTCCTCAATAGCAGCGGTGGTGTCTCCTCTCTTCGCCCTGCTGCCCCGTCATTAGTTCGGTGAGCTCATCCCTCTCTTCCCTTCTCTTCTCATCTGTGGTATCATCTCATCCATCTCTCTACCATGCCTGGACGAGAAGATAAATTAGAGGCCCTCCAGGCCGCTCTTAGTGAGGCCCAGGTTGAGCGCCGCAAGGCACAGGATGAGCTAGAACATGAGCGTGATGCACAGCAAGAGTTAGCAGCCACAGTAGCCTCATTGGTGCTAGAACGTCTTTGCACCGTTCCAGCATTTGCATCAGTCATTCCCTCTGAGAAGTCAGGATCTACAGGCTCCTCAGTGCCACCTGCTGGTGGCGTTGCTAACTCCTCTTCTCCTTCCCCCTCAGCCACCTCTCGGACGGCTCCACCTGTGCGGCAGAAAGATTTTGAGACACCGCCGCCTCANGCTCTTAGTGAGGCCCAGGCTGAGCGCCGCAAGGCACAGGATGAGCTAGAACATGAGCGTGATGCACAGCAAGAGTTAGCAGCCACAGTAGCCTCATTGGTGCTAGAACGTCTTTGCACCGTTCCAGCATTTGCATCAGTCATTCCCTCTGAGAAGTCAGGATCTACAGGCTCCTCAGTGCCACCTGCTGGTGGCGTTGCTAACTCCTCTTCTCCTTCCCCCTCAGCCACCTCTCGGACGGCTCCACCTGTGCGGCAGATTGATTTTGAGACACCGCCACCTCAGTTCACCTCAAAGCTCACCTTCACGTCTTGGGAGACGCGCTTCAGTGCGTGGGCTCAGGGTGAACTGTTGTGGGAATACTACACGCCCTCTAAAACCTCGTTTGTGCCGCAACCAGCAGAGGCAGCTCGCGCTGTGCGGGCACTCATCAACGCCGGCCCCGAAAACCTGCTGGATGAAATCGGTACTACAATGCCGATCCCATCCGAGGCACCAGTGCAGACCCAGTAGGAGCCTATGCACTCATTCGCCGCCGGAAAACTGTAACTGGCCATGCCGCCCAGAGTGCACTCACAGTACACTGTAAATGAGAGCAGATGAGACAGCAGACGAGTACTGTGCCCGCAGTCTGCGTCTTCTGCGCGATCTTGGCAAGGCTGCACCCGGCCCTCTCTTTACATGTCTCTCCATTGTGGCTGGTCTTATCCCTGAGCTGTCCGACCTGTATCTTCATGTCTCTCAGACAGAACTCGAGCGCCTTGCCTCTACCCCTATCCCAGCCGACTCCCCACCGGGGATTGCTCCTCTCTTTGACTTCACTGCTGCATGTCTCACTGACTGGTGGAACGCTCTCCAGAACAAGCGCATTCATTGCGCTGCCATTGCAGCAGTTACCACCTCCTTGCCATCGGCCAGCACCACAGCATCCTCTGTTGTCTCATCGTCTCAGGCCTCTGCCCACTCCACACAAGCTGCTGGCCGCGGGGGAGGCAGTGGCTCAGGTTCTGGCCGAGGTGGCGGTCGTGGGTGCAAAGGTCGTGGGGGTGGTCGTGGCGGCAGGGGCTCTACCACTTCTGCAGCTGACGTCACCTGCTGGAATTGCGGCGCTACTGGTCACTCGGCGCCTAAATGTCCTGCTCCCCGTGACGACGCACGCCTTGCCTCCTCCATGCGTGCTCACTGGGCGCGCACTGGTGTTACCGCTTCCACTGTTGCAGCCGCCATGACAGCTTCCTCCTCCACATCCTCTTCATCAGCCTCCGTCCTGACTACTACATCTGCACCTCTCCAGCAGACACCCCCTGCACCCAGCCCCTAAGGCTGGGTTCCCCCGCCATCTGGTCCGCCATGTTATGGTCCTCCATCCTCACACTACTCTCTTCCTCACTGGAGTCGTGACGATGTCCACTACTCCGACCGTGCCTCTAACCGCTTCTCCGAGCGTCTCTCTGATCGTCGTGATGAGGAGCGCAGTCTTGAACGTCGACTCGCTGAAATTCTACACCTTCGTTCCCAGGGAGGTGAGAGTGTGAGTGGCCAGTACCGTGTTTCTGTCTGTGAGTCGGATGTTACTCTTCGTGGGTCCACATCGGGTGGTGTGCAAGGGGGCTTGTCTGATGATCGTCCCTGGATTGAACACTGGCAGTCTCACACGTTCCCTTCCCGTCTTGGTCATATCACTTCCTCCCCTGCCCGTGGCACTGTGGCTGTCTGTTTGGTCCTTCCCTCCACTCGTGCCTCTCCTGGTCTCTGGATCATTGATTCGGGGGCCACCCATTGCATGACCTCTTTTCGTTCTTCCTTCGTGTCTCTCGGGCCCGTTCAGTCTATCCGGTCTGTGCGCACTGGCTCAGGCCAGCTGCTTCCTGTCCAAGGTGTTGGTGTCGTTCGTTTTGTTGGTCCCGGCAGCACTGTCTACCTGCCCAATGTTCTGTATGTCCCCGACCTTGAGGTCAGTCTTCTCTCTGTGACCACCCTTGACAATCAGGGCATGGACTTCTCATCCAGTCACGTCCTTGCTTCCATTTCCCTTCACTCCTCTGGCCGTGTTGTTCTTCGTGGTGTGAGCTGTGATCGTCTGTTCCGTGTGCCACTCACGTTGCCTTTGTCCTCCACTGCCTCTGTCTTTGTTCACGTCTCTCCTTCGTTGTCCCCTGATCATACTGATCTCCTGCATTGCCGCCTCTGCCACATTCACATTGCCGAGATCCAACGCTTGCTTCGCCTTCAGCCTGCACACGGTCTTGATCCCGCCACCTTCTCTCCACCCTGTACGTCCACCTGTCTGGATTGTGCCAGTGGCAAGATGCACCGCTCACCATTCTTCACCTCTGACTCCACCACCTCGCACCCTCTTGACCTCGTCCATGCCGATGTCATGGGCCCATTGCCCCAAGACTTCCTTGGTGGCCTTGGGCGGTATGTTCTGTGTCTCACTGATGACTACTCCCGTTACCGCTGGGTCTTCGCCCTGCGCCACAAAAGTGATGTCACTGACGTCTTGGAGTCTTGGCTGCCCCAGGCAGAGCGCGCTTGTCTTCGGTCCCTCCGTGTGTTTTGCAGGAACCGTGGGGGTGAGTTCTTTGGCCCCACATCCCACTTTCTTGAGTCCCGTGGTGTGCGGCTTGAATCCTCGGCTCCCTACACTCCCCAGCAGAATGGTGTATCCGAACGCTGGAACTGTACTCTTGCTGATGGGGTCCGCTCTCTGCTCTCTGCCTCCGGTCAGTCCCCCCTCTTTGCCTTTGAAGCCATGTCCTATATGACATGGGTTCGGAATCGCATTCCGCATGGACCACTCCCCCACACTGTCACTCCTTTTGAGTGTTGGACTGGCAGGCGTGCGGACCTCCGCCTTGCCCGCATTTGGGGCTGTCTCGCCTCTGTCTGGGTGCCTCCTAACCAGCGTGACGGTAAGTTGTCCCCTCGCGGTCGTCTGTGCATTTTTCTTGGTTTCTCTCCCTTCTCCAAAGCTTGGCATTTCTGGGATCCTTCGTGCTGTCGTGTCGTTGAGTCTCGTGACGCTCTCTTCTTTGAACACCTCTTTGAACGCGATTCTCCCCGCTTTGGTGGGTCTCTCTCTCCGCCTCTTCGGGGTGGGGGTGTCTCTTTGTCCTCTGGGACTGCTGTTCTCCCCTCAGTGCGTCCCTCCATTCCCTCTGTCTCCTCCTCTGCCGAACACAGCTCTCTTGTGCACGCGTTCCCCTCTCCGGTGCTCTCACCCTCCACGACACCACTGGACTCTCCCATTCCGTCCTCTGGTTCTCCTGCTGTCTCGTCCTCTTCTCCTAGCCAGGGCGCAGTCTCACCGCCTTCCCCTGTCTCCTTCGAGCCGCCTCCTGTCTCCTCCTCTCCACCTGATCAGCAGCGTCCCAATGACCCATCATCATCTGCGCGTGCTCCATCCATTCCCCCAGTCTCCCCCTACACACGTGGTGGGCGCCTGCGGGCTCTCCCCTCTCAGTCGCACCCTGTCGTGTCTGGTGACCCTGGTCTTCGTGCTCTCAGCCTCACCACCTCTGGCTTGTCTGCAGCTGTGTTTGTCATACACCCCAGCACTGCCCTGGGTTACTCTCTTGTCGAACAAGAGTTCCACTCCGCTGCGTCTTCCTCTGCAGCCGGGTATATTGCCTCGTGCGTTGCTGCTGCCGGTCTTTCACCTCTTTCTCCTGAGCCACAGACTATACAGGCAGCTCGCACAGCCCCTGACTCGCCACTGTGGGAGCAGGCCATGAAGGCCGAACTTGATGCACTGTTTGACCATGGTGTGTATGAGCTCGTGGACCTCCCACCTGGTCGCAAGGCAGTTGTCGCCAAGTGGGTATACCGTCGAAAGTTGAACCCAGACAATACAGCTGAACGGTACAAAGCTCACCTCACCGCTAAGGGGTTCTCTCAGATTCCTGGGGTTGATTTTGATGAGACCTTTGCCCCAGTCGGCCGCTACACCACAACCAGAGCTCTTCTCAGTCTTGTTGCTCAGCATGACTAGGAGATGGAACAGATGGATGTCAACAATGTCTTTCTCCATGGCAAGCTGGACGAAGACATTTACATGGTCCAGCCACCCGGCTTCTCTGATGGCACCAACCGAGTTTGGCGCTTGCGCAAGGCCCTCTATGGCCTCAAGCAGTCCCCACAATGCTGGAACCAAGATATCACAGCCACCCTTGAAAAGGGTGGCTACAAGCAAAGCACCGTGGATCCAGCGCTCTTTCTAGGGCCGCCCACAAAACCACTTGTCGCCATTCTTGTCTACGTGGACGACCTCCTCATTGCTTCTCCCGATGCTGTGGCTGTGGTCGCTGCCAAGTCACTACTCCAAGCAGCATACAAAATGAAGGATCTGGGCCCAGCTCGGGTCTTTCTTGGAATGGAGTTGGAGCGAGATCGTGCTCGTCGTGTATTGCACGTGCATCAGGCTGCCTATGTGCGCAACCTGGGGGAGCGCTTCACCCCACTTGTCATGTCCATTCCCACAGCGTCCACTCCCATGACGCTTGCTGGGCAGTCTCTCCTGAAGTCACTCGATCTCTCAAAGCTGGGGGAGACGGTTGATGTAACCGACTATCTCCGTGTCATTGGCTCTCTAATGTATCTCGCCACGACCATGCGTGCAGATGTCGCTTTTGCTGTGAATTTCTTGTCTCAGTTCTCCCAATGCCCTCGGGAGCGTCACCTCGAGGCTGCATTGCGAGTGGTTTGGTACGCCCTTTCCACTCCTCGTGTTGGACTACACTTTCGTGCTCAGCCATCTGTGGTAGTGGATGGCTTCACAGACAGTGATTGGGCACATGATTCAGATGCTCGCAGCCGTACAGGGTACATCTTTCTAGTTGGTGGCACAGCAGTGTCTTGGAAAAGTGGCAAGCAAGGGTGTGTGGCACGCAGCACTGCTGAGGCCGAGTATGTTGCTCTGGGTGCAGGCACTTGTGAAGCTGTCTGGCTGTGTCATCTGCTGCAACAGTTACGTGTTCCCATTCGTTGTATCACTCTTCGCTGTGATAACCAAAGCACAAAGGCCATCGCTGAAAACAGTGGCATGCATCACTCACGCACCAAACACATCAATGTGGAGCATCACTTTGTTCGTGAGTGCATTGTTGCTGGCATTGTTCAAGTCGCTTGGGTGGACACACGGTCTCAGAGAGCTGACTTCCTCACAAAAGCCCTCAGTCGAAATGTCTTCAAAGGTGCTATTCATTCTGCGGGTCTCATCAGTCCCCATGAACCAGGTTGATCGTTGGTATGTTCCCTCACTCACATCTCTTGTGATCACTTCTTGTGATTCCCTTCTGTGTGCTTTGGGATGCTTGTCTGCGGGTCATGGGGGAGTGTTGAAGTTTGTTGGCCACTCACAACTCTGTGCCCTCTTGCCTCTCACATCATGCACACACACGTGTACAGATTAAGGGGACCATGGAATCACCTGGGGAGTTGACTGGCGCGTCTATGCTGGTTGAAGCCATCGACGTCCCCAAGCTGCTGATGGACCCAGGGGTGCCCTCCGGCACTCACATGACTATTACATGATTTCTTCATGATTCCTATGATGCGCTAGATGCTAGGGCAAGATACATTCTCACTGTCGTGCCCTGCATCGTGTTCTCTTGTTTTGCATGTGATGGGGGAGCTGCATTTTCCCGGGTGCTGATCCTTAGGGGGACACCGTGCCGGTCTTGGCCGTGCATCGGTGAGTAGCCGCCCTCAGTTAATTCCGAGTGGTCGGGCTCGACCCCCGGGTGGCGGCACTCGCTCACCCAAGCTCGTCGCTCGTGGTGGGTGAGCGCTCACCGGTCCTAGTCTCGCTCGCTCCCCCCTACACTCTCTCGTCTTGGTGTGACCTCGAACTTTGCACACAAGTTGCCGCATCCATGGCGCGTCTCCTGCGTTGGTGCTTGTAGTGTAACCATGCATCATCACACCCAGACAAGCTAGACTAGCAACTTCCTAGTGAGAAGATTCCAGGATGCTTTCTAGCCTTTCTGCTTGCTAGCCTGACAGCACGGGTCTGGCTGGTTGACACACAGGTCATGCAAGGGACAGCAAGGGTAGGGAGAGACACGCGCACTTGTATCTCAAGCTTCAACTGAAGTAAATNGAACTCTGTCTCCAGCTGGGTCCGCCTCAAGGATCTGCACGAGCATGGACACGGCCGAGTGGTCACAACCAACTGTACAACTGTGTATGACTGACAACATCACAACACTCCCCCATGACCCGATGGTACGCATGTCCATACACGTGCAGAACGCGTGCCGGTGCAACACAGAGTGCTCAACAGGGACCCGGACAATCACCCACTCTCGGACAGGGGTCGCAATCCGACGGAACGAACAGCCCCGAGGAACTTCCCACGTGCCAGTGCCTTGGTCAGGAAGTCAGCGCGCTGCAAGTCTGTGCCCACCCAGACGATGGAGATCAACTGCCGCTCCACCAGATCGCGCACGAAATGATACTCGACAGCGATGTGCTTCGTGCGTGCGTGGAACACACCAGAGTTCTCAGCGATCGCGAGAGCACTCTGGTTGTCGCATCGGAGGATGATGGTAGGCACGGACTGACCCAAGCACTGGAACAACCGCTGCAGCCACACCGCCTCAGCGGCGCCAGCGCCCAGAGCAACATACTCAGCCTCTGAGGAGCTGCGAGCAATGCACCCCTGCTTGCCGCTGCGCCAAGACACAGCGGTGCCACCAAGCAGGAACACGTAACCCGTGCGGCTGCGTCCATCAGGACTCCATGCCCAGTCGCTGTCGGTGTAGCCATCTACCACAACCGAGCACTGTCTCCGAAAGCAGAGACCGTGATACGGTATGGAGACCACGTACCGGACGACTCGCAAAGCTGCGTGCAGAGCGCGAGCCCGAGGGGACTGACTGAACTGTGCAAGTAGGTTGACAGCAAACGCAATGTCGGGACGCGTGGTCGTGGCCAAGTACATCAGTGAGCCAATGATGCGCAAGTACAGGGTCACGTCCACAGTCTCGTCCAGATCGGCTGGGTCTGTCACCTTCAGGGCGTCCTGCCCGTCGGCAGTGATGGGTGACGAGGCGGCGTTAACAGCGCCAAGGAGGTCAGCAAACCGCTCCCCCACAACCTGTGCATATCGTGCCTGATGGAGGAGGAGTGTCTGTCGACGACGATCGCGCACAATCTTCATCCCGAGGAAAACAGCTGCTGGACCAAGGTCCTTTATCCTGTAGGCGGCCTGCAGGACCGCCTTGGCCTCCTTCATGGCCTCCAGTGAAGGAGACGCAATCAGGAGATCGTCCACATACACCAGAATGGCAGTGAGGTGCTCGGCTGTCCGTCGGATGAAAAGTGACGGGTCGGCATCACTCTGGACGTACTCGGCCTGAGTGAGGGTGCGAGTGATCTCTCGGTTCCAGCACCGGGGCGACTGCTTCAGGCCATACAAGGCCTTGCACAAGCGCCATACCTTGTTGCCTTCGACCTCAAACCCAGGTGGCTGGACCATGTAGATCTCCTCCTCCAAGGTGCCGTGGAGGAACGCATTGTTCACATCCATCTGGTGCAGCTCCCAGTCATGGTGAGCGANCACACCAAGCAGCGCGCGAGCTGTGGTCATGCGGCCAACAGGGGCAAAGGTGTCAGTGAAGTCGATCCCCTCAACCTAAGAGAATCCCTTGGCAGTCAAGCGGGCCTTATAGCGGTCCAGTGAGCCGTCAGGCTTCACCTTCTTGCGGAAGACCCACTTGGCCTGCATGACCTTCCGTCCCTCAGGACGGTCGACTAGCTCAAAGACTCCGTGCTCTCGGATGGCCCTGAGCTCGTCCTCACAGGCGGCCCGCCACTGCTTAGCATCCTCTCCTGAGAGAGCCTCCTTTAACGTGTCTGGATCAGGGACCGTCAAAGGGGAGCTCCGGTGGCCAGGACACATGCCTCATGGGTCGGACGGACCGCAACTAGGTCAGCGGCAGCTGCCTGTGCAGCCTCGTGCTCGTCAGCGATCAGCTGGTGCCCAATGGGACAAGCTGGGTGCACCTCCGAGTAGGTGCCTTGGACACTTAGGCCGAGTGCCTTTGTGCCAGGGTCACCACTGTGCACGCTGCGCGTGCGTCGTCTGGGTGGTGCAACCGCAGTCGAAGGTGCTCGTGAGGCCAATGGGCGGAGACGCCCACCTGGTCCATGGGAGTAGCCCGAGTCTGAGCTGACCGACGGTTCTGGTACAGGGAGGGCAGGTGCTGTCTCTGGAGACGCTGCAGGCGTGGGCGAGACAAGCCCGGCAGGCGCGGGCGAAACAGGCGCTGCAGGCACGGACGAGACGGTCGCGGCAGGCGCGGGCGAGACAGTCGCGACGGGCGCGGGTGAGGCAGGCGCCGCAGGCAAAGAGGCGGCAGGTGCAACCCCGGTAGGCGAAGCAGGCGCTGCAGGTGCGGGCGAAGCAGGCGCTGCAGGTGCGGGCGAAGCAGGCGCTGCAGGTGCAGGCAAAGTAGGCGCTGCAGGTGCGGACAAAGTAGGCGCTGCAAGTGCAGGCGAGGCAGTCGCGACAGGCGCGGGCGAGGCAGTCGCGGTAGGCGCGGGTGAGGCAGGCGCGGCAGGCGCAGGCGAGACAGTCGTGGCGGGTGCTAGCGGGGCAGGCGTAGAGACTACAGGCCCGACAGCAATGATGGCCGGGTCAATGGTGGCCAGCGACGGTCCCACCCCGGAGGCACCCCGGACGGACTCACCCTGTGGGGTAGACTCCCCCATCCGACGGGAGGCCTCACAGGTGGGAACGTGAGACGCTGCCTGGGTGAGAATGGCAGACAGGTCGCGGTACGACAGTGCCTCAAAAAACAGCGCGTCGCGCGACTCAACGATGTGGTGGCGACCCGCATCCTAGAAACGCCACGCTTTGGAGCGCGAGGAGACACCGAGAAAGGCACACATCGGGCCGCGCGGAGAGACCTTGGACCCCTGCTGGTCTTCGGTGTACCAGACACAGGCCAAGGAACCCAAGACGCGAGCAAGCCTGAGGTCCGCACGGTGACCGAACCACAGCTCATACGGCATGACGTGGTCCGGCAAGGGACCATGCGGGAGGCGGTTCCAGACCCACGTCATGTAGGCGAAGCCCTCAAAGGCGAAGGACTCCGGGAGACCGCACTCAGCGCGCATGGCGCGAACCGCGTCCTCCATGGTGCAGTTCCAGCGCTCGAACACACCGTTCTGCTGTGGCGTAGCAGGGGCCGAGAGCTGGTGACAGATACCAAGCTCGGCGAAGTGAGTGGTCAGCTCACCGAGATTCTCACCGCCGCGGTCAGAGCGGAAGGTGTGGAGGGAGTGACGAGACTGACGCTCGGCCATCACGAGCCACAAGCGTATGGCTAGAGCGGCATCACTCTTGTGGCGGAGGCAGTAGACCCACCGCATGCGGGTGAAGTCATCCGTGAGGGTAAGAACATACCGACCACGGTCAGCGACAGACTCGACAGGGAGAGGTCCGAGGACGTCCGAGTGGACAAGCTCCAGAGGACGCTGCGCGCGAGTGACGCAGGCAGGGTAGGTGCATCGATGCATCTTGCCCTGAGCGCAGAACAGACAGTCGGTCTTGGGTGGCTTCTCGAAGGAAGCTGCGTCAAGACCGAGAGCGGGCTGTGTACGAATGAGCCTGGACACAGTGTCCGTGCTCACATGACACAGGCGCTGATGTAACAGGCGCTGGTGGTTAGGAGACAACACCCCCGTGACAAAGACGCGGGCAGATGAGCAAGGGGAAGAGTCAGGAGCAGAGCAGCGCACTGTGCGATATAGGTCATCCACAACAGAGGCACGCAACACAACCATGGAAGTGTCAAGTGCAGTGATTGTGGCATCATCAATGGAGTGCTGAACAGAGAGACCCATCCTTGTGCAGGCACGGACAGAGAATAGGCTGAGCTCGAGATCAGGCACGAAAAGCACGTCAGAAAGATACACGGGACCAGATGGACCATCGAACCGTACGACCCCTGTCCCCTGAACAGGTAGTGACTGCCCAGAACCTGTCCGCACTGACCGAACAGACCCAATAGGACCAAGCACGACAAAGGCGGTACGATCGCAGGTCATGTGGTGAGTGGCCCCTGAGTCAATAATCCAGTGGCCACTCGCCTCACGACCTGTGGTGGTCACGGTACAACGAGCAACGGAGCACGCTGCCTTTGTTGGACGCTCAGCAGGTGTGGCAGGACAGCGGGACAATGCACGACGATGCGACTCATCCAACCACTCTGTGCTGTCAGACTCATCCTCACCAGGCGACGCAACCCCCCCACAAGTGCAACCACATGCCACAAACACAGATGGACAGTCAGTATGTGGACCACTCGGCTGTGAAAGCACACTCGCACCTCCCTGTGAGCGAAGTGCCAGCAGTCGACGTAGCTCCGTGATGGTCTGGTTCCTCGGGTCCGGCGTGGTACTCCCCCCCGATGGCGGAGGATCTGCCGCCGGTGCTGCCCCCGAGGTCGCTACGGCACGGGCTGCTGCTCCAGTGCGGATCCGCTCCTCGTGGGCTGCCTGAAGACCGCGGGTGATCCTCGCCCAGTCCAGCTCCTGCTGACACTCAGTGTAGCGATGAGGTCCGCCGCAGTTGTGGCAGCGGACCGCCCATCCGGTGCCACCGGAAGGCTGCTGCGGTCCCCTCTTCTTCTTCCCCTTCTTCCCCTTCACGGCTGCTGCAGTGGCTGTCGGAGTAGCAGGGGAGGAAGCAGGAGAGGCAGAGGTGGAGCTGGTGGGGGTGAAGGTGGACGACGGTGTGGAAGGCGTAGAGGACGTCGTTCCCACTGCTGCTGCGGCCATGGCGCCCTGCCGATGCGCGCGGGCTGCCTCGTCAGCTGTCGCGACCTGGATGAAGTAGCGTTGCGCCCAGGGCAACAGCTGCAGGGTGTCGGACATGGACGCGAGGACGTCCTGGTCGAGGCGGGAGAAGGTGTCAGTGAGCTCGGGGCGCACTTCCAGCATGATAGTGTCCAGCGCCCAGAGCTGAGAGCCGCCTCCGGTGCCCACACGAGTGTACAGGCGCATGGCCCGACGCCAATAATCAGCTGCTGACTCCGAGGATCCCTGATGAAGGGAGTGGAACTCGCGAAGGCGCACTGACCGGGTCGCGTGAGTCTCTGCTACAAAAAGGGTCAGCGCCAGCTCCCAGCCGCGGCGCGGGTCTGCGCCTGCTCCTGTCCCAGGCGCGCCCAGGAAGGGGCGGAAGTCGACCACTGTCTCTTGTGGAACTGCGTACAGCAGTCCACGCATGGCACGCGCTGCCGTCTGGGACTTGAGCGGATCAGCCGTCTAGTACTGGCTGTGGTAGTAGGGCCAGACTCCCTCCGAGTCTGCCCATACCTGAAACAGCACCTCCCAACAGTCAAACCCCGCCTTGCTGTCGTAGCGAGGCGGGGAAGTCTCGAAGTCCTTGGGTCGTCGCTCCGTGGGGAGCTGGACCTCTCGTGGTGCTAGGAGCGGGCGTGGGAAGGACATGAAAGGCATCAACACTGCTCCTCCAGCGGCACCCGAGACCTGACGCGGGTCGGTCTGCTGCTGCTGCTGCTGCTGCTGTCCCCTCGGACTGGGCGCCGGTGTCTCAATGCGCAGGCTCCTCATCTGCTCCATCAGCCGGCGAAGCGCGTCCTCCCCAGTGGGAGGTGGCGCCTAATCCCACTCCTCGACCATGGACTCTCGTCTCTGCGCAGGGGCGGCAGTGGGGCCAGCAGACTCCTGGACCGATGGGGTTGCCTCTCTCTCTCTCTCCTGGGCTGATGTCCCGGTGTCCCAGACAGAGAGACCAAGGCATCGCGGATCTGTCGTAGCGTAGCTGACTGCTCATCCTGGCGCTGGCGTAGTGACGACTGCTCCACCAGCAGGAAGTCAACCGCCTTTGAGCGTGGGCTGCGGCCCCCGCTCGTGACGGTGTCCTCCAGCTCCTTGCCCTTGGAGCTGCTCGGCTCCATGCTGAGGCAGTGTGAAAGTCGTCCGAACGCAGAACCGTCAGCGTTTCTCGCTGATTTAGGACAGTGGCAAAAGTCAACCTTCTGACCAAAAAATCGGCGAAGTGCTGAAAATTCAAGAATTTAAATTTTCACCACTAAAAATTGAAGGTTGTCCAAATGAAGCGAGAATTGGACCACAGAGGCTTCTTAGGATGCTGAAGACAATGGTGAAATTTTCGTCTTCAAAGAGTGGGGGAAAAGGCCAAAACGATCTGATTTTGTGCTCAGGCCGAAAAAATGAAAAATTCAAATCAGTGATGCGGAACGGTGAATGCTGGAGGCTACAGAGCTCCAAATGAGGCGAGGAAGGGCGCGATGGAAAGCTTGAGATCTAAGCTTTCCAACGAGCCATAGCGCGCAACTTTTGGTGGCTATTTGNTGAGTCCGGCACAGGCGGGTGAAGAGAGGATGGCGGCTGACGCGATTTGCGTCTGCGGCTCCTCCACGTCCGTGCGGCTTCCAGGAAGCTGCACGGCTGGAGTCAGCACCTACAAAAGGTACTGGTGCCTCTGGTGCCTGAGTGGCCACGGCCGCCGCTGCTGCTGTTGCTCGCTGATGGTGCTGTTGCTCGCCCGGTTTGCGGCTCCAAGTCGCCACACGGGCGGCCTCGGACCGGCTACTGCTGCGCGCAAGGGCTCCAACGGCCTCAAGCCGTTGTGTCACGCTGCAGCTACAGCACGAACCTGCCGTTGCGGTTTCTGACGCATCAGGATGATGGCATATGCGTCGCTGCGTGCTCTTGTCGCTTCAAGCGACTCAGGGTGGTGATGGGTCCAACCAGGAACTGCTGCTGCTGCTGTGGGCTGCTGCCACTGCTGCTGCTCACTGCTGCTGCAGCTGCTCACTGCTGCTGCAGCTGCTGCGTCTCTGCTGCGCAGCACGACGAGCACTAGCTCGCCTGCTCTCATACCATGAGAAGATTCCAGGAAGCTTCCTAGCCTTTCTGCTTGCTAGCCTGACAGCACGGGTCTGGCTGGTTGACACACAGGTCATGCAAGGGACAGCAAGGGTAGGGAGAGACACGCGCACTTGTATCTCAAGCTTCAATTGAAGTAAATGCAGAGAGAAATAACAAATGACAGGTCCACAGCATAAATAGCCGCCGTGGCTCACGGCGGGTGGCGCACACGGCGGTGCCTGTCAAACCTGAACCGGCCCAAAACCACTGTTTTGGCCATAATTCTGCGCACAAGCGTCCAAACGGAGC
>SZWC01004185.1:61652-98720 GCA_023375785.1 Penium margaritaceum
GCACAAGAGTGTGTTACCGCCGCTGCACCCGACAACCACGAGCAGCATGAGTAAGGGCAGTAGCAGGCGGCCGTCGGCCAGCAAGGCAGGACTGCAGGGCCGCCTCATGCCACTGCTGCTGCGGTCTCTGTTGGTGCTGTTGCTGCTTCTGCTGCTGCTGCTAGCTCTACTGCTTTTGCTGTAGCCGCTGCTGCTTCTGCTGCTGTTGCTGCTACTGCTGCATTTGCTGCTGCTGTTGTCGTCGGCATCACACCTAAAGCAGCGACAGCTTGTCGTCCGCGACTCGTCATCGCGATCAGCAGTGGTCGTCATGGTTTCGCATCCCTGCGAGAAGGGCAGCCGAGAGACGGCCATGGGGCCCCACCCGCGCCAGTTGCTCCTGCTGCTGCAACTATTGTCGATGCTTCTGCTACTGCTGCTGCAACTGAAGCTGCTACTGCTGCTACAGCCATTGTCGCCGCTGTCGCTCATGATGAGAGCCGAGTGAGAAGAGAAGAGAGTCGAATTGTAGTATGAGTTGCCCTGTTCCGTGAGAAGAGCAACAGCAAGGTCAAGCGGGGCGAGGGTTTATTTCTACCGAGGGCAGGATGATAACTGTAAAAAGACACGGAAAAAAAAGTAAAGGCGTAGCCTGTAGACAAAAAGGAGTTTGCAGTCGGCAAACAAAATCGACGGCAAAAATATGTTATTCAGCTCGCTTGTACCAGTTTCAAACATTCAGCTTCTCTAATTTTCCGGACCTCCAGCACGCCGGACCACGTTTCCCGGCGGTCGGTCTGCGGAAAGGAAACACAATATAAACAGGAATTGGAGAAGGGAATGCAGCCCAAACAGCTAATTAGAAGGGTACATGTCGGGATTACTCACATTGTTCGATTGAGTATCTGCCCTGCCCGTCAAGCGGAAGAATAAAACAACTATACCCCGGAATTTGGAAGAATAAGACTCCCCTACCCACTCTCCAGGGAATATCAACGAATTACCCACGAACAGCGAGAAAACGCAGCATGTTGACGCTGTATGCAATGCAGCGTCAACATAGTGACGTCATCCCCTGCTTCAAACATTACCCCTCATTCGAGGGGTTTGTGAATGTTAGTGGGGAGGGTTTGCCTATGGTTCGCATGGGGGGTCCGAGACTCCCCATGCGTTTAAAGGGAACCTGCAGGGCCCCGCTACCGCGGGGCCTAGCAGATGCCCGCACAAAAATAAAACCCTAAACCCCTTATTTAATTATGTCTGTGGTTTGATTACGGTTTGAATGCTAAAACTGGAAGGGTTTGCGTGAGAGAAAAAAAAAGGAGAGTTTCCGTTGGATTTTGAAAACGGACATTTTCGCTCGATCGCGATCCTCGCGTGAGAGCGTGAATCACGAGGGGGTTGGACATACCCCACCTCGCTTCACTCAATCAGCGGCACATGCCGCTGATCAAGCATAATGACGCGAGCGTGCAGGGGAGTCTTATTTTTTAAGACGCTGGACAGGGCATCAATATTTTTTGTTCGCTGGGTAGGGCGTTCCTGACCCCCTCGCAAACATTGTAAAAGGGCTTTTTTGTCCCTATTTAGAAAAAAACAAACAAATCGACTTTGCAGAGACGCCTAATTTAAGAAGCATTATTCAGAGATGTGGGCACCTATCAACTTTTCATAGTGGCACACGAATTGCAGACTTTTTGGCGCGGCGTGCAAGAATGTCAGAACCAAAATCCTTCACTTTTTGAAAGAGCACTCACACTCATGAACAGCACCAGGTTGGCATGCCCGAATCAAATGACCATTATACGATGTCCATTATTCTTGACAATCTCCTTAAATTTACAAAAGGGGGATCCCATTGGCGATGCACCTTAAAAAGAACATCTCAAATAGTGGGAACATACACTAATATGTATTGAGGCACATTTTTCTGTTAAGCGCAAACATTTTTGCTACATTTAGATTCTGACTAAAATCACGTAAACTAAATCAATTAGAAGATGTGAGATCAATTAAAAATGATATTCAAATCACAAAATACCTTCCAGTCTAACATGCTAACGTAGTGTTCCTCCATACACTTTACATGTTAATGTGATTCTTTACGAAGTTAAATGCAAGTGTTTCAAACATTTTTCAATCCTTGTTTAAAATATTGAATTTTTCTAGACCCCACCACGAGATAAATTTATTTATTCCTCCAAAAATCTGAAACATGTGTCAATAACTTTGAATAGTAGGACTTCAAAACTAGAAAGCTCTAGCAAGAACATGTCCAACATTAGTTTTGTGTCAATAAACAAGGCAAACTTATTGGTGATGCTTCAAACTAGTTTCCATACTACAATCGTCGTGAAAATGAAATTAAAATTGAGAATACAACATTTGGGGCCTAATAGAAATTGTAGATCTAAATTTAGTGTTATTAAAACAAATAAGGGGCAAATGATCTAAAACATAAACATGATAAAATGGTGTGGACAAATAAAAAGGAAGGCCCAAAAATCTAATTGGTGATTTAAATGAGAAGTTTTTTTTCTTCAAGTACATAAGGTATCAAAATTCAATTCATACATTGCATTGTATTTCTTCAATTAGATTGTAAATTTCTAGCTTCTCAATCATATCAAACGTATCTAAAAAGTTTATAAATTTTATAAAAATTTTATTGTAATGTTTTCATTATTTACATGCATACAATCCCTCCATAAAATCCGAGAAATTACCATATATGACCTTTTTTACTTAATATTTAATGATAAAACAATTGTAAGAACAAAAATAAAATTTTTATCATGTTAATGCTACAATTTTTTCCAAAAAGCTTCCAAACTTTCCAATTGGTATTAGTAGTATGGTAATGCCACGTCGTTCGCTCGAAAGAGCCACGTGGCTTGAACGGGGTCACCAAAGACTGTGGGTGGTGAGACAAGATGGCTTGAGGGTCGAAGGACCTCAAGAACAGCGCTTTTGGCCTACTCAGCTAAGGATTCCATCAAATCCGCTGCATTGGTATCAAAGCTCCATAGCTCGAATCCCACGTTAGGATCACTGCAAATGCTGAGGCGGCTCTCACTCGTAGTAGAGGGGAGTGTAACGTGGCAGTGCCACGCTCACTGGTCAAGGGAGCCACATAGTTTCAGGAGGGTCACTTGGGATATTGGGCATTGAGACGGAATGGCTTGAGGGTCAAGGACACTCAAGCACCGTGGTTTTAGCCAAGTCGTCCTACGAATTCGTCAAATTTACTATAGTATTCATTCCTTTTCCTTCACCTACAAGAAATTCCAACTCCAAAATATTAAATAAAGAAAAACTTTATGATCCCACATTATGTATGAACTGGTTTCAAATAAAAACGTTCGTGCTTTAAATGGGAAAAACAAAATCATGGAGAGAGTGGGTCACATGAGAATCAGATATGGTTAACTCGTTTAAGGGTTTCAACGTGAACATGTAATACAAACTTAATCAATACATCGAATGAAATTAAAACTAAACGGAGTAACTCGCATACAAAATTAAAGAGAAAATAACATAAAAATGACCAAAAAAACCTTATTTTATTGAAATAGGTATTATTTAAAAGAAACATTCTAGGATTTCTTTTCATTTCTTTTGAACTTGACATTGATCATACATCAATTTGTGTAATTTTTCAAATACTTTCATTCATCTTATATTTATAGATGATTATTCATCTAAATTTAACACAGACATTGTCAGAAATTTGGATCATATACACAATGAACATTTCTCGAATAGTATAACACGTAACGTTTTATGATTTACATTAAAATCTGACCGCACAACTGAATTTTAAACTACAATTATACACTATGTAAATATGAAATAATTCTTGATTTTTCTTTTTCATCTATTGTGAATTATCAATTCAATATAAAAAACATGAAAACTAAACATAACCAAATAAGTGAAACATTTTGCAATGTAATAATGATTGGATTCTATAAATATTTCCCCATTAATTTATTTGTTAAGTGTTTGTTTCACAAAAAAAGGAATTTTGATCCTTCATACTTTTCATTGATGATGTATTTCTTTGGGTGACGTCGATTTCATACGTACATGAGGTTGTGATAAAATTGAGATTAGGTGTTGAGCATAAATGATTCACTAAACTTTATTAGCGACTTCTTTATTTCTCCATTTTCCACTTTTGTCATAGCAACAAAGGTACCATGAAAAACTAGGTTTTAAATTGTTATGATTCACACGGTTTTGCTTCAATTCATCTATTAGATTATGAATTCATAAGAGACTGAGCAAATGGAATCCATAACACCCTGGAGTTTCCATTCATTTTCTGCTTAAAGTTTCTTCTTCACATCAAATAAAACTCTAAATTTTCTTTCAACTGTTTTTCTTTTATTTTTTGTTTTTTTATGAAAATGGACTTGTCAAAGTATGATTTCATCATGTTCAGATCAAATCAATAGTACCCCATAAGTGCTTTCAATTTCATGATTTACGAGTAATTAGGAAGCATTGGTGTAGATATGATTCTTCAAGAAATAAACTTTTGGCGAACATTTTTCTTCCCCTTGTCAAATGAGTTATAAGTTTCGGTCGAAATAGATTCTTCATACTTCGAAAACTAAAATTCTAGAATTTTCGTCATTTTTTCCTCTAAACATTTTGTTTCCTCTTTTGTTGTTCATTTGTTTCTTTGTGTTCATCACTTTTTCTTCTCCTTTGTTTCGAGAATTACCCTTTTGGAACTCGTGCGTTTGGGGTGCCTGTACATGTTGGCGATTTTATTTTGCATACATTCTCGCCGGAACTGAAGCGCAACAACTAACGCTTTGTTTGGTGGAAAATATTGCTCTGCTTCTAGACGACATGAATTGGATTTGACACGTTCCTTTTAGAGGCATTTCTTGGTGAAGTCTTAGCAGTTAAAGTAATGGACCCTTTAAATATTTGGACGGCCGTCCAGACTTGAGACATTTTGGGTCTGCGGTAGTTGGCTGAACGCAGTGCATGATTTTCAGAAAAGTCTGCTTGCGCAAGTTGACGTAGTTGTGCCCTTTCGAAAATCCTGCTACAAGTACAATTTTCCCCGGTCCGCGGTCTTCCTGGTCGTTGACCACCGTCACACCGGCAGTGCTCACAATCATTTACGCGAGCCTAGCATAATATTTGAAAGTAGACTTACATAACAGCAACTTGATTAGATAGAACCTCAAACCACATGTAGTAGCTGTTTCAATTGCTGGTCTTGGCCGAGCACAACATTTTCGAATTTTCATTTACAATGATAGATTTGTCTTGACAGATGCACGTCGCATGTTCAAATGCGGCCAACGCTCGTCGGTGCTCGTTCTGACCTTCTCTGACGAGACGCGGATGGACAGCGGGCGATCGCCATACCACAAGAAGATGAACATCTCGAATTCCGCTAGCATTTCTTGCTTCATTGTCGTTGTTGCAGAAGGAGCACAATCTAGGAAATCACACGAGCCACCATATTCCACCAGCTATGGCAAGAAAGATGGGCCACACATAATCCCACTCCAACTATCCTGGCAACTATGTATCACCTCCTCCAAGAACACATCACACATGCATGGCTAATATTAGCACAACTCCCTCCTGGTAGAAAGAAAAAGAAGACCCACCACCTGCTCCACACCAAAGTAACACATGCTTCCTTCCTCTGAAGAGCACAAGAGGGAAGAGAAAACATGATAATAAAAATCAGACAGAGATGCCACCTTTTTTGGAAGCACCCCGAAATTACTACCATACTAACACTTGAAAGGTTGTGCGAAAACAATCTTACTTTCTACGTAAAAGAAGTTGTGTCATTGGGTGCTTTACACAAACACAAAATATAGGGACTCAGTTAAACACACACATTTTAGTTATCTGTCATCTGATCTAGTTCAAGTCCGGCTACCCTCGCTTTCTATTGTGCTTTATTCGAACGTCGAAGTTTGAACTTCGTACATCAAACGCTCGCGGCTTGAGCGCCGACGCTCACGGTCAGGCTCACGTGTCGCTTTTCGCGACTCGTGTGCCCAGGCTTGCGTCGGTTCGTCCTTGGGTCGCCCCGCCAGCTGCGGGACTTGTACGTTCATTTGCATGTTGTCAGGCAACAGCTATCCTGCAATCTCCCGGCTCTATCCACAACTTCAGTTCCTCGTCCACACCATGGCGGCTCCAATTGACATCACGTCCTACTTCCAACCCGTGGGGCACGAGGAGTACGAAGAAATAATGAAGCGCAGTGCGGAAAAGTCCAAGAACCGTCCCGTGGCCCGCCCACGCCCCAAGCGTCGTCCAGGCCGTCTGCCTAAGGTCCAGGACGTGCACGCTTATGCTCGCTACCCAATGCCAGCATCGTCAAGTCCGGTGTCCGCTCCTCCCGGCATCGACGAGCCGATTGTTCTCGATTTTGGTGATGACGACGAGGACGTGGAGAAGGACTGCGACGAGGAATCCGACGTGCCGCCTGCTTTGGATGCATCGTCGTCGTCCGTCTCCCAGTCGTCCTCATCTGGCGGCGCATCATCCTCCAAGCGCCGCCGGTACCACGACTGGTTTCCCAAGGGACATGCGAGAATCATCCATGCCGCCGTGGCGGACCCTAAGCACGCAACCTACGGCGAGGCACTCCGCTTCCTCCGGACCGCCTACCGTGAACCAGGTGGACAGTGCCCATACGACGACTTGTCAGACGCCACTGTCCGCCGGTGGTACAAGCAGGACAGTCCACGTGAGATGCTCCCGGCGTTCCGCGATCTGCTACAGAGAAGCCCGAAAACGCCATGCACCAATGTTGTCCCCACGCAAAAACGTTCGCATGGCTCACGTGGCCGCCCGGGCTACTTTGCAAAGGACCCGGAGCTCAAGCGTCGCATCATCGACACCCTCCTCACCATGCGCCGCGGCGGAGCCCCCATGAACGCCCTCGTCATCCGGCACACCATGCTGCGCGTGTGCAAGGACGAGGCAGTCAGCGAGCTGGACGGCAAACCATTTGAGTGACTGTTCTCCATGACGTTCTGCCGCAACTTCGTGCGCCGCGAGATGAACTGGGCATGGTGTCGTGCCACCTCGGCACCGCAACGCGTCCCGCATGACTGGCCAAAGAGATGTGAGCAAATGTACCTCCGGGCTGCGGTCTTCATGAAGTTGTACGCCATCGACGAGAAGTTTGTGGTCAACGCCGACCACACCGGAATTCAGTTGGTGCCATCGCCGGACACCACGTACGCACCGCTCGGCAACAAGCATGTCCCTGTTTTTGGCAGGGATGACAAGCGAAGCATCACCATGGTGCTGGCCACATCCATGGCCGGGGAGATGCTGCCGGCCCAGATGATCTGGGCCGGCACAACGGATCGCTGCCATCCTGCGGATGTGCATGCCCTTAACGCGCAGCAGAAGTACAACTGGCAGTACACCCACACCGCAAATCATTGGGCGAACACCGACACTACCAAGGACTAGTTTGCCCATGTCCTGGACCCATGGTACGCTTGCAAGTGCGCGGAAGAGCAGGTGGAGTATGGCAAGATAACCGCGCTGGTGATCCTGGATGCATGGAAGCCCCGTACATCCGGAACCTTCCAGGCATGGGTGCAGCAACATTACCCATGGTGCAAGCTCGTTTACATCCCTGGCGGGTGCACAAGCAAGGTGCAACCGTGTGACGTGGGGCTTCAGAAGCCCCTCAAGGACAAGCTCCGCGAGGGGTATTCCCTCTTTATGGCAGAGACGCTGCTCGACCATGGGACCGTGGACCTCGGCATGAAGTTGGTGAAGGAGGCAGCAGCTGGGTGGCTGTTGGACGCATGGCTGAGCCTCTGTGATTGTGCAGACCTCGTGAAGCGCGCATGGGTGTCTGCTGGGTGGTCCAAGGTGGGACAGCGCGAGTTCCAGGAACGTGCGGCCAATGACATGGCCACGTTCCTGTGCAACCCCGCTGTTGACGGTTTCGAGGAGGATTTCTTTGATATCCTTGCATCTGTATGAACCTTTCTATCCATGTACTCGCGCTATTCTGTATAATAAACACTGTTTTCTCTCACTCGAGCTGTCCTTTCCACATTTAGATCTCGGTCGTGCGTTTCTTGCTATTCCTATGACACGAAGGCTCGAACCCGCGCACGTTTAGCCCTAATTTGTGAAGTAGACCCATGGGCAAAATGGTATTTTTACACAAACACAGAATCGACCAGGACAATTTTACAAAAACACAAAATAATGGGCAAAAAACATTTTTTGAACCTTTCATGTGCTAGTACGGTAAGTTGTAAGTTGTTTGGAGAGGCGAGTTTAATCTCCCGGCTTGTTTTGGTGTGTTGGAGACCCTCCCGCTCCCATCTGTTGCGACCACCGGACGCAAGAAAACCGTTGTTGCATAAGGGGGAGGGGGTGGTGCTTAGTGTCACAGCAAACCCAAGGGATGAACCTGACTCCCTGGTAGATCTTCTATATGGAATGAAAAAACAAACTTAAAAACTTCCATCACATACTTGATTTTTTTCATGGGGTTATTCTCTGTTTAGGTTTATTTTCCATAACGCTATAAAGTTTGATGGGTGAAAGTACTTGGACTAACATGTTATTGGTGACAACAATGGTCCTCTTGCCTAGTTTAAATCATGATTAAGGGAGCAAGAGCTATAGTATCTCTTTTAATCCTTCCAACTTTGTATCAATCAGCTTCAGTGTTGGGGATGAGAACATTTCTGTTGCCAATTGAGATGGTGTGCATCAAATGGCATGAAATGTAGCGTCCGTGATAGATTTGGAACGAATGTGAGTGGGAATGGCAACCGGTCTAGACCTAGTAGATTTTGCAAGGGACTCCATTCCACGAAAGAATAATGGATGGACACCAAAGCCTCCTTGGCGACGGTGTACTGGATACTTGTAGGGTCACGGACAAGATCGTTGATTAGAAAACAGGTGGATGTATAAACGTGAAGGAGGTGGATCTAGTGGGTGAACTTCGAAGGGAGTAATATGTGTGACAAGATGGGGTGGTTCTTGACATGGACAAGTACAGTTGAGCAAGTAGTGTGCTCTTTTGGAGACCACATGTGGGAACATGAGAGGGTTTGAAGTGATCATTGTGTATTCGTGGATATCATAGATTTTGGCTAAACCATGTAGGATGTGAAAGACAGCTTCCTAGCACTGCTGAGGCTGGCGTGGCACTACAAGCCGGCCAGCTAACTCAGTAGCACACACAGGTGGAGGTGAGAACAGCAAGCGGTTGGCTAGGAACACAAATACAAGTGTCAGAAGCTGTAAATGTTGAATTGTGCAGAGAGATATGAAAAATGAGGCCTAAACAGCCTAAATAGTGTCACGGCCCTAGTGGATGTGCACACACGCGGCGCACAAGGGCGATGTTTTCAAGCAGGACAAGATGGTGGCAAGAATACAGTTTTGACCATAACTCCCTGTAGACACGTCAGAACGACGAGCCGTTTGAACGAGAACGGCCGCATCGACAAGATCTATGTCTTGTTAGGCTGCACGCCTATGTGCTGTCCCACAGCACGAAACTAGAAAATACGAGAGTCTTCTGGGTGCCCATCGCCGCCGGCCGTTGGTCTTTTGCCTTTGTCGACAGTCTCAGGGATCTGCACGTGAATGGACATGAGCCAAGGGATCACTGTAAGCTGTGTACAACGCACACATCAACACTCCCCCATGACCGGAGGGCGAAACACGTCCATGCACATGCAGACACTGACGTTGTATAGAGCAAGAAACGCACAGGCACTGCAGGCAGCAAGCACAGCACACGCAAGGTGGCACATGAGGACTCACCTTGCAGTAGTGATGGGGCAAAGTTCCACAGAACGAGTGGCTGCATGAAACTTCGAACGACCCAGAGCCTTGGTAAAAAAATCCGCACATTGCCTGTCAATGCCCACGTGGATGACCCGGATCTCACCACGATCAACCAGATCACGCACGAAGTGGTGCACAACATTGATGTGCTTTGTGCGTGCATGGAATACACCTGAGTTCCTGGCAATGGCCTTCTTGCTCATGTTGTCACACTGGAGAACCACAGGAGGAATGGACTCACACAACTCACGTAACAAACGGACGAGCTAGACACATTTCGCTGCACCGGCGCCAAGAGCAACGTACTCTGCCTCAGCAGTGCTGCGTGCAATGCAGCCCTGCTTCCCACTTCACCAGGACACTATGGTGCCTCGAATGAGAAAGATGTAGCCCGTGAGGCTCTTGCCATCTGGACTCCACGCTCAATCGCTATCTGTGTACCCATCGAGCACAACGAACACTTGCTCCAGAAAGCACAGGCCGAAGCGTGCGGCGGACAGGATGTAGCGCACACACCGTACTGCGACCTCCAGTGTTCACTGGCGAGGAGCTTGCAAGAACTGGGCGAGCAGGTTGACAGTGAAGGCAATGTCGGGCCGTATCGTGGTGGCCAAGTACATGAGTGAGCCCATGATTTGCAGGTACAGGGTCACATCAACTGGCTCCCCCAGGTCAGCTAGGTCATCCACTTTCAAGGCGGCTTGCCCCTCAGGGGTCATGGGCGTGGAGGCCGTGCGGTTGGCAGCGAGGAGGTCGGCAAAGAGCTCTCCCACAGTCTCTATGCAGCGTCCCTGATGGACACAGAGTGTACGGCGGACACGGTCGCGCACGATCTCCATCCCCAAATAGACAGAGGCCTCACCAAGATCTTTCATCTTATAGGCCGAGGAAAGAGCAGCCTTGGCAGTGTTCACCGCTCCCTGGTTGGGCGAGACGCTCAGAAGATCATCCACGTAGACGAGGATGGCAGCGAGCGGTGCTAGGGACTGTGAGAGGAACAGGGATGGGTCAGCATCATTCTGAACATACCCAGCGTGTCTTAGCGTGCTGATGATCTCCTGATTCCTGCAGCGAGGTGACTGTGTCAAGCCGTACGAGGCCTTCCGCAGCCGGTACACGCGACTGGTACCATCCTCAAAGACGGGTGACTGGACCATGTAGATCTCCTCCTCAAGGTCCCCGTTCAATAAATCGTTGTTGACATCCATCTGATGGAGTTCCCAGTCATGCTGTGCCGCCTGGCTCAGTAGCGTGAGCGTGGTCGTCATCCGGCCGACAGGGGCAAAGGTCTCGGTGCAATCCACGCCAGGGACCTGAGGGAAGCCTTTTGTCGTCAGGCGCGCTTTGTAGCGCTCAACAGTGCCGTCTGGTTTTAGCTTCTTGCGGAGAACCCACTTGGCCTTGATGGCTTCGCGGTTCTTCGGCAAGTCTACCAGCTCGAAGACCCCGTGATCTCGGATGGCATCGAGCTCAGCCTGGCAAGCAGCGCACCACTGCTCAGAGTCGGGGTGTGATAGTACCTCAGGCAGACTGGTAAGATCGGGAGACTGCACAAGTGCTCTGTGTGTAGCCAGGGCATACGCCGCAGAGGGAGGGTCTATCGTCACCATGGACTCAGCGGCATCTCGAGGGAGACCGTGCTCATGAGAAAGTAGTGCCATACCAGTGGCATAGCCAGGGTGAACCTCAGCGAGGCCGCAAGCACTCAAGCCGAGGGCCTTCGTGCCTGGGTCACCGCTGACGACGCTGCACGTGGGGCAAGGACGGAGACGTCCGCCGGGTGCTCGTGTGTACTGGTCCGACGGGACAGGAGCAGAAGGCGCTGTTAACTCACATACCGGTGTAGACTGTATGACAAGCATGCCACTCGAGGCTGGCGTGGCCTCACCAGCCGAGGATGGGCCCACGGCAGACGCAGGCTTGTCCGCGGCCAGAGACAGGGACGGCGCAGAGGCAGAAACTGACGCGGACACAGGATCAGGCTGATCCTCAGACGCGGAAGCAGGCGCAGGATCAGGCAGAGCCCCAGACGCGGAGGCAGACTTGGACGCAGACACAAACACAGGCGAGAGTGGTGGGTCAAAGGAGCAAGCCGCAGATGGGACGAGGCTGGGGGTGTCGGTGGGTACAGCCTCTGCGGACAGCCACTAGGATTTCGGCGACGGAGTGACCGTACTGGCCGGGGGTACTGTGCCAATCGTGACAGGAGCCTCCCCCACACTCCGGGGTTCGACACACCCAGGGGCATGAGCAACACGCAGAGCATGGATATCGGTGAGGTCGCGGAAGGTGAGATGCTCAAAGAAGAGAGCGTCACGGGACTCCACGATGCGGCGGCGCTCAGGGTCCCAAAGCCACCAGGCCTTGGATCGCGGGGCGATACCGATGAAGCCGCAGATGCGGCCCCACGGAGAGAGTTTGCTCTCCTGCTGCTCCAGTGTGAACCAGACGCAGGCAATGGAGCTCGAGACACCGGCCAGGCGCAGATTCGCGCGACACCCATATCACAATTCGTAGGGCGTGCGATGACCGGGGAGGGGACCATGGGGAATGCGGTTCCAGACCCAAGTCATGTATGGCATGCCTTCGAAGGCAAAGGCCTCAGGCATGGCGCTGTCAGCGTGCATGGCGCGGACCGCATCCTCCATGGTGCGGTTCCAGTGCTCTGAGACACCGTTCTGCTTGGGGGTGGCGGGAGTGGAGAGGTTGTGGAAGACACCAAGCTCGGTGAAGGAGCGGACCATGTCACCAAGGTAGGCGCCGCCACGGTCTGAGCGAAAGGTCTAAAGACGGTGGGGAGACTGACGCTCGGCCATGACCAGCCAAATGCTGACCGCAATGGTGGCATCGCTCTTTTAACGCAGACTCTAGACCCAGCGCATACACGTGAAGTCATCAGTCAACGTCAGGACATGACGTGGTACAGATCATCGACGACCGTCCCACTGAGGGCCGTCTCCTTGGTGTCACTCACAAAGATGCGAGCATGGGCACCGGTGTGCGTTACACCCAGGCCCATCTTGGTGCAAGCATGGACAGACAGTAGACTGAGTTCCAGATAAGGGACAAAGAGAACGTCGGAGATGTACACGGGACCAGCGGGGCCGGTGAACTGCACAACCCCAACACCTTGGATAGAGACCTCATGGCCAGCTGCAGTGCAAAACAGAGCGAACAGTGCCAACAGGATGCAAGACGAAGAAGGCGTCACGGCGACACGTCATGTGATAGGTGGCACCAGAGTCAACGACCCAGGTGCCGTCGGTGACACGCATAAAAGGGACAACGTGGCACTCGGAGACGAGTACCACGGTAGCAGGACGCTTAGCGGGGGACACGACAAGGCGACCAGCGGAGCGTACATGAGCAGCATGCAGCCAAGACACATCATTAGGTCCATCACGTGCACACGACTGGGCATAGGGACCACCACATATATCATCACGCAACAACACAGACAGTCCACAGGCAGTAGGACCCCTCAGCTTTGTCAATTCACTCGTACCTCCCTGAGATGAGCGCAGGGCGAGAAGTTGGTGCAGCTTGATGATTGTCCTGTCGCATGCAGTGAGCGCTTGGTCGCGAGGATCCGCAGGGGAACCTGCTATAGCGGCAGAATCCTCTGGGACGGCTGCGGTAGTGGCAGTCGAGCCGGCGGTCACACCGGACATTTGGCGCATGCGCGCCTCATGCGCTTGCTGTAGCCCACGGGTGACCTTGGCCCAGTCCAATGGGCGGCCTGTCAGGCGAGTGCACTCGGGATAGCGATGGTCACCCCCGTAGTTGAAGCACACAAGCCGGCGGCCCGTCGTTTTGCGAGAGCCGCTGCTACCACCGCTGTTGCTACTGCCGCCGCTGCTACCGTTCTCGTTGCTGCTGCCGCGGCTAACACTACTGGTGTTGGTGCTCCTGATGGTCCCGCCGCTGGAACCACCACCTGATGATTTGCGACCCTTCTTCCCCTGAGCTAGAGCCGTTGTTGCTGTAGACAGCGAGGAGGGAGATGCGGCGGCAACTGCAGCTGAAGCGGTGCTGCGGTAAGCGCGGTTCGCGGCGTCCATGCCGGCGACCTCCAGGGAGTGGAGGGTGGCCCTACGCAGCAGGGTCCCGTCACTCGCCATGTCGCGAAGTAGATTCTAATCGAAGTTGCTGAAGACACGTGCATAGTCAGGGTGGATGTCATAGAGGATGATCTGGAGGGCGGAGTACTACGCAGGGGCATCATCTCCCAGCTCCTTGTACAGCTGGATCGCCAGGCGCCAGTAGTCAACTACAGACTCATGAGCCATATGGCAGAGGGATTTGAAGTCAGCGAGGCGCTCGGACGTCAGAGCCAAGGTGGCGCCCTCAAACATAGTGACAGCCAGTGCCCATTCAGCGTAATGGCTAGCTACCGAGCCGATCAGTGAATTGCCAAGGAACCGACTAAAGTCCTTGGTGAAGTCCGGGGCAGCCTGCATCAAGCCGGAAGCAGCGCGGACCGCCATCTGTGTCTGGGCAGGGACAAACACTTGGTATGGAGTGAGGTAGTAGGCGAGGACTCCTTCACTCATGGCCAACATGCGGAAGCGTGGTTCCCAAGACTTGAAGTCATCCCCAGTCCGGAAGACGGGCGGGTCCGACTCAAACCGCTTGGGTGGCTTGACCGTCGGCTAAGCAACGGCTGAAGCCATGGCGGGGCCGGGCATAGAGGAGGCAGTCCCCTTACCCAGGCGGGCCCATAGAGCAAGCTTCTCAAAGCTCAAAGGGCGGCGAGAGAAGCTCAGGCCAGCATCGGCGCTGGAACTTATGCCCTGGAGGGCGTCATTCGCGCCACGCGCCTGGAGACGTGACTCCAGACGGATGAGACGTGCTCGTAGTATCTCTTCCTTGCCCTCCTTGGCAGAGTTGGAGATGTTCTCCACGACTGTATTAGCATTACCGCCGTGGGCGAGGTGGTCCTCGCTCGGGTCGGCGGACGGACACTACTACTGCTCTTGGGACTGTTCCTGCTGAGGCAGTAAGCCTCTGATCAGGTCCTGTAGCTCAGCGACCTGTTTCGTCAAAGCATTGTGGCTCTCAGCCTACTGGTCAGCCAGCGCCCTCACCTGGCCTGCCAATGTTGTTGGGCTTGGCGGGCGCTGCTGCTGTTACTGTTGTGGCTGCTGCTGCTGCCGCTGCTGCTACTGCTGCTACTGCTATTGCTGATGCTGCTATTACTACTGCTGCTGTTGCGACAACTGCTGCTGATGCTGCTACTGCTGCTGCAGCAGCCATAGTGGAGACGATGGCGGAGCCCCACATTGGCCGCTGACAGAGAAATCATCGGCAATTGCGGCGGTGGCGGCGCTAGCGGGGGTTTGCTGCGACATGACGGCTGGTTGTCTAGAACGCCCGCTGTATTCTGTAGCGGGAATGTCAACCGCGGAGTTGCCACCGCGGAATGCCACTGCGAAGTGGTCACGGCGGAGTCTCCGCGGTGATGTCACTGCAGAGCTATCACCACGAAGCTGCCACTGCGGAGCTATCACCACGGAGCTGCCACCACGGATCTATCACCGCCAATTTTATTGCGGTGGCATTCCGCGGTTTTTGCTACAGAGCAGCAGCCGCGATTGAGCGGAATAGCAGCCGTGGTTGTAGACGCGCAATGCAGTGAGGTACCACAACCCACTGGTGCGTCCCTTGGTGCATTCCGTAACTGCCACGGAGATCTCGTGTCTGGTGACCGCAGGACTGCCCTGGAACTGTCGTGGACTTGCAGCCATGGAGCACCAGGTGAACCACCGACGGAATACTAGCGCGTTCTAGAGCCACCAATGAGCTTCCGCCGTTGAGTGCCGCGGATCCTCAAAACGTCGTGGATCTGCCAGGGTGTCGTCACCGCGGGGTCATCACTTTGGAACAATGGGAGTAACCGCGGCAGAGTCACGTCACTGTTGCCGTGTTCCAATGTGGCCGCGGACTTGTCGCGTCGGGTGTGGAGTTCAACTGCGGAGCTGCGGAGTTCGCGTCACCGCGGAACACCTAAAGTTTTCGGTGGATTGATTTCTGCTGTCGCGAAATGGCCGCGGAGCTGTCACGGATGTTTTAAGAAAACAATGGGAATGGTGGTGAGTCCTCCTAGGACCTCTCGCTGAGACAGGGGGCGCTATTGCTACTGCTACTCAAGGCAACGGCTGCGGTCGCTCACTGCCACTGCTGTTGCTTCGTCTCTGCTATGCAGCTGTGCAAGCAATGGCTTGCTACTCTGATACCATGAAAGATAGCTTCCTAGCACTGTTGTCGCTAGCGTGGAAGAACAAGTCGGCCAGCTAACTCACTAGCACACACAAGTGGAGGTGAGAACAACAAGGGGTTGGCTAGGGACACAAGTACAAGTGTCAAAAGCTGTAAATGTTGAATTGTGCAGAGAGAGATAACAACTTAGGCCTGAACAGCCTAAATAGTTTCACGACCCTAGTGGATGTGGACACACGCGGCGCACAAGGGCGTTATCTTCGAGCAGGACAAGATAGTGGCAAACACAGTTCTGACCATAACTCCCTGTAGACACGTCAGAACGACAAGCCGTTTGAACCAGAACGGCCGCATCGACGAGAGCCATATCCTGATAGGCTGCACGCCTATGTGCTGTCCCACAGCACAAAACTAGAAAACACGAGAGTCTTCTGGGCGCCCGTTGCCGCCGGCCGTCGGTCTTCTGCCACTGTCGCCAGTCTCAGGGATCTGCAAGTGAATGAAATGAGCCGAAAGTCACCGTAAGCCGTGTACGACGCACACAACAACAGAATGCCTCTATCAAATCCAAGCTAGTTTCAACTTTGTGATTGGCAAGGCGGTTTGCATGAATTTAGACAAGAATTTAAACTTCATGATTAAGAGGGAGATGATACACTAGTTGTTGTTTTCACACGGGTCACCTTCTTTATGGAAATGCTGGAGACGGAGGTGGCAATGTCTAGATCATCGTCCGAGTCAAAAAACAGGGAGTTTTACAAGGAAAGGAACTGGGCGATGGTTGTAGGAAAGAGGTGTTCGTAGCGGCCTTCAAGAAGCCTATACGGGTCTCGGGGTTCACGAGAGGCTTGTGCCTAAAAATGCATAGGGTACATGTAGGGAATACCCAGACAATTTGAATGTGTGTATGTCCTACCCGGTGTTTGGAAGAATAAGACCAAAGTACCCGGCGTTCGGAAGAATAAGACTGTCGTGCCCGGTAACCTACACGTTAGTAATGCCCTATCCGGAGCATTTCAGAATAAGAACAGTTTACCTGACGATTTGAATAATAATCACTGTATACCTGTGGCATCGGAGCGTGAAGTAGAGGATGTCAAATGTTGCCCCGAACTTTGTCCACGCGATTACGATATCTCCATCCTGTTGCAATAATTATCGTATTCTGCGGCCGGCGCCAAGATTGACGGTCAAAGCTATTCCTTGGCATCGTCATGTGCCCTTGCTTCTGTTGTACTGTCTGGCAACTTACTTCACGACCAATGACAACCGGTATGTATTGTACCAATCACAGGCCGTCGTCATTTGCTTTGAATAACGACCTTGTAGCCAAAAATGTACAACACGTTCTAAATGCACTGGCCGTGGCCGTATTCTGTAGCCCCGCAACAGATTGTAGCATCTTGTCATAAGCGCCTTGAGGAATATGTAGCCCTGAGCGTGAATTGTCAGCTAATTCCGTGGAAACGGTCACTTTGCCCTCGTCCGATCCATTCTATCTATACTCTGACGTCGATGTGCTATGTCGGCGATGGCAGTGGTGTTGACATCTTTGCCGTCGATTTCTAACATCCTCGTCTGGCACGAGAGTACTTTGGATGGAACATATGCCAAGTGCTCAAAGCGGTTATTGTGGGTACATTTCCCCTGTTTTATTCACCAAGTACCCACATTCAGTGGCACACGTCCTACTGGATACTTCTATGTTTTATTTCTGAATTGATTAACATTTTACCCAGATTCAGATGGACTTCACAAGCGTTTGCATCGGTTTGGGATCCACATGGTGGACTCTAAGACTTAAACATCTATTGGGCCATGTGTAATGAATGGGTACTCTAAATCATTTGTCCTATGTCAATGCATGAAATACCACGTGGAGTCATGTACATGTGGACAGCACCTGCCGTGTAAGGAACCTTTTACTAACATCTGACCCAGCTCACTGCGTATGAAGTGTCCACTATGTGCATCACCATAACCCTTGTTTTTTGACATAGTGCACAAGTCATGTTGCGCAAGTGGACTCTACCAGTACGTTGTAGTATTTCACCAAAGCACACATCGTTTGCACAGTCATCGTCGAATGATTTAGCACGTTTCTCTAACACCCCAAAGGATACCATTGAGGGGAAAGGACACATTATCATCTACTTTCCATTTTTAGTTTTCCATTAGACATGTAGGCTTTAGTGAAATGCACATTGAGCAGCTTTCCAATTAGGAGTTGAACACACAACATGGACATTGATTCATAACGATGAAGTATTTCATGATGAGTACAACCATTGTATCACCACACATGTCCATAATCATACTCCTACTGTACCATGTCGAACCCATGTGTCCTGCGCCTCTATGAAGGGGCTGGTCGTGGTATGCCGTGAACTGGGTTCCCCGATGGATATTTCCTGCACACACAAAGGAAACAAAGATGGTTATTACCCCTTGCATACACATTGACAGTAGCGGGCTAGCCAGGCAAAAGTAGCCTATGCATACCTTAGAGCACATGTGGTGTGTCGTCCCACTCCTCCACCATGTCGTCCCAAGCCGGTGCGTTTGTCGCCCGTCGTCCACTGCCATCCGCATCATCTCCATCGATGTCGTCATCGTCTGCCGTTTCATCGTCATTGTTGTCACCCTCGTTGTCAGAATCAGCGAGGTAGTACATCTCTGGGTTGTACACATCCTCCTTTGTAGAGTCGTAGCTTGGCTTTTGTTCTGGATCATACTCCTGCATGCCGCATTGCATACTGGGCCCTGCTGCACTAGCTGCGCCACGTACACCTGCACTCGCGGCTACACCTGCACCCGCACCAACTCGTCCAGCACGTGGTCCAGCAGAATCTCCAGCAGCAGCACCTGCACCTGCACCTGCAGCCGCACGTGCACCTACACCGGCAGTAGCACCTGCACCTGCACCTACACCACCAGCACTTGCACCTACACCTGCATCTGCACCAGCAACACTTGCACCTGCACCAGCAGGTCCTACACCAACAGCACCTACACCTGCACCAGCACCACCACCTGTACTTGCTTTAGCAGTAGCTGCACCTGCACCTGCACCTACACTTGCCAGACCTGCACCTACATCTGCAACACCTGCAGCTGCACGTGCAGTAGCACCCGCACATGCACTAGGAGCACCTACACCTACACCTGTACCAGCAGCACCTGCACCTGCCCTGGCACTTCCTGCTGTAGCTGCACTCGCTACAGTTTCAGCAGCACCAGCCAAACCTCCGCCACCTGCAGAGGATGATTGGGCTCCTGTGGTTGCTTTCTCGGCAACTTCCGTTTCTGCAGCAGCTATTGCCTCCGCATTGACTCGTTGCAAATGCCGCCAGAGAGCCATTGCTGCTACTGCCGCTGCAGGTGCCAACGTCGCTTCGTTGGTGCACTTGGTTTTTGTGTGCCCTTTCACACCACAACGAGGGCACATGTAGTTCTTCTTACGGGTGTCCATCCGTCCTAGCCACACGCTTCTCGGCCGTCCCCTCCCGCGCTTGGGTCCCGGCTGAGTCCACGGTTTCTCCGTCGGGGCCTGTAGTAAGTCCTCTTGTACGACATGATGGTGTAGTGCGGTGCTATCACAGCCTCTGGGTTTTTTCCTGCACATACACAAGCCATAGAAGGTTTTTAGATGGCCCCCATGGCTCTGGGATAGGGACATTGTTTTCCGCGTTGATGCTGTACCTTTCTCCATGATGTAGGCGCATGCGTGCTGGCATGGCATACCCCACTCCTTGAAGGCCCCGCAGCTGCAAGTCCCAGCCGCCATGTTGACATGGCGAGGACTGTTGCTATGCCCCGTCACCACGATGGTACGTGGTCCTTCCTCCTGCACGCTGTACTCGCGTGCCATGACTGACATGTTGAGCAGCCGCTTAGTGGGTGCAGGCGCCAGGTTCCCCTCACTTTCCTGCACAAGTTTGCGGCGCTGTGTCAGTAGCTTCTGCAGCCATGTGTACACTGAGACAAAGCAGAAGAAGGGAAAGAGGCGCCTGCACTTGGCAATGCAGGTGTTCAGACTCTCCATGGCATTGGAGGTGGTGTGCCCACCTCTGCCAAACGGACAGAAGAGGCGGGCCCACTTCTCCTTTGGAATGCCGTCCTCACTGTTGATGCCAAGCAGAAAAACAGCGGCACGTGGATGAACACGGCGGAGCTGCACCTCACAACACTCCCACTCGGCAGTGGTCAGGGCGTGGGCAAGCCGCCAAAACCAGTAGCCGGCCTACTTACTGTAGTGCTTCCTGATGTTCTGCCGTAGTTGCCAGTGCAGTACGTATGTACCGCACCAGGCATCTTCTCTGACACTGCATAGATCAGCCCCTTCTCGCGGTCAGAGATGACAACTGTGCCCTCCTATGCGACAGTTGGATAGGCGGCGGCTAGATGAAGGCAGAACCACTTCCAGTGATCCTCGATCTCCACAAGAACCAACGCCCAGGCCAATGGCACGATGTTGTCATTCGCATCAAATGTCTGGCAGATGAGCAAAACCTGTTTGTGGCCATTTTTTAGATGGGTGCCGTCCATAGTGAGCAGCCGACGGACGTGGACAACCCCTCGTCTCATAGCTGTGGGTGCGACAAAGGCACGGAGGAAAGCACCGGTCTTGTCTGCATCTGCTACAGCGTGCGTGTGCGGATCCACCCACCTCAGCTGCATAGATTCCAGAAGCACCCGCGGAGATGCCGCCAAAAAATTGCAAAAGTAGGTGGCAGAACTTGCAATTTGGCTAACATGAAAGGGCAATTACCTCCTCCACATACACTGGAAACAGGTCCCAGCTCTTGGCCATGGGGCCCATGACTGCCTCCTACTCCTTGGTCTTCGTGCGGTAGGCGAGGTGGGTGTCGGTCTTCACGCCGGTTTGGACCTCCACAACCTCCTTCAACACCTTTGCATTCGCTGTAGGGTCACCCTTAAGGGTTCCCGCAATCTGCCAGGCAACCCAACTTATAAACCTGGATGTATCACCACGGCCGACCCCGGGTATGCAGTGATGGCCATCTTTGAACTCGCTGACGACAACCTTGCCAGACTTGTTGCTGAGTTGCGCCCGCTGCTGCCACGGGCAGTCCTTCTTCTTCCACTGCACGCACCTGGCTGTGAAGCGCCCTGGCTCACTGCGGACCCAAGCCAGGGTCATGCGGTTTTCGATAGCGTAGTCCTCAACGGCCTGCCCACATGCCGCCATGTCGGGAAACTCATCGCCTGGCGGGAACTTTGGTTCAGGCGCTTTCCTCTTTGGTGCGGATGGGCCAGCCTCGTCATCAGAAGACACTGCATGTGCACCATGAAGGATTAGAGGTAGAACATAGCGAGGAAACCTAAACAAAAAAGAGCACAGGAGGACATGAATTATCAGGATAAGGCACAGAATAAACACGACGGCCATAGGTCATCCTCAGATAGGCTGTTGCAGTCGTGTGTTGCAGACTCGGACTTGTGTCACACGCAACTCTGAGCCTAGCAACGTCCATGGCGTCTGAGGATGCAGAACCCGCACCAATGAGAGCGCCTAGAGGGGACAAAGGGGAGGGACGTGGGGACAGTTGAACACCTGTAATCACAGTGGCATGCACTGCGGAGCTGGGAGTGGGTGGAGCACGGAGGAGGGAGGTAAAGCTTTTGTCTGCACCGTTGTTGGAGGTTGGGTTCTGCCTCCGGCTGGTGGCCCAGAGAAGCTTTACGGCCATGTTGGACAAAAGTGGGTATAGTGATCATTTTGGGCAATAAAAAAAGCGGAAGTACCGAGGGAGGCGTCGTACCTCCAGGTCCGGCCACTGCAGCCGTCTCCTCTGTGTCCATTCCGCAACGATGTGTCCACTTGCGACTAACTGCCGAGGCAAGGAGACCCAGCAGTCGTGACCGGGGGCAAGCGGACGTGAACAAGGCTTTCGCTTCTTCCCTTGCTGGGAACGCACCCTCACAAACAATGTGGACATTTGTGCACAGCGTGGGGTCATGCAGGGGAAGGAGAACTAGTCCGAGATAGGTCAGAGAGTCGAGAAGGGCAAGGTTCGGTGCATGGATCATTGTCGATGCTTGATGATGACAACTGTTCACTGCATTCTGTCGTGGCATTCTTGTACGTTCAGATGCGGACAGCGACGTCCGTGTGACAACTGGCTTAAGTTGACACTGAAGTGGACATTTGCAAGGACCTATTTGATCGTTCCACTATTCATTCCTCCGCTCCATTGAATAATGAAAGCTTACATTGTTGACAGTTAAAGTCGTTACGAACAGTGTGGCAGAAGACGAAAGAGGGACGGCAAATTGCGTCCGGAAACTTGGGGGTAAGACCTTTATGAACCTTTTTGTCGAAGTCGGCGAGAGCCGATGGTAATGGTTATATAAGGCTGACTTCAATGCAAAGTACGGAATTGAAACTCACCGTGAACCACTGTTTCATTCTAAGAAATGACACCAAAATACCCATGTTAGAAACAAGAATAACATATTGCCCATTCGGCGTTCCTCGCTCCGACGACGCGGGAATAGTATTCCTATGTCTTCCGCCGATGGGCAGGGAAGTCTTATTATTCCAAGCACTGGGTAGGGCATCAATACATTTTGTTCGCTGGGTAGGGCATTCCTGACCCCCATCGCTTTTTGGTAGAATGGTAACTTGGCCCAATTGCACATGGTATCTTGCGATTTATGATGGGAACTGTTAGGGTACAGGAGAGATTTGTGTTAGTCATTTCCTACAGGCTGGTGGAAAGAGGGAGAAGCCGAAGATGGGGGTAGGCTAAGGAAATAGGAGAGTGTTGAAGAGCGATCAATATAGATCCTCACCCCAATAGGGCTTGAGGGGAGGATCGTGGGATGCCACCAGTGTTCCAAATGGAAAGAAAAAAAAGGGGGTGTGACTCTGTACAATGCCCCTGCCTTTTTACTTCAAGTGAACTATGTCCCAAGCTCGTAGATCAAATGAATCATGCCCCCATTTTGCCTCCAGACGTATGATTTACGCCAATTTTACGTGGACATGATGAAGCATGCGTATCTATATGGACAGGTAATGTTCGCATGACCATAAAAAAACCACAGCTCTCTCCTTTGAGGGATGTGTGCTGGTTGAGGGGGGTGGTTTACGCGTGGTTTGCATGTGGGGTCCGAGACTCCCTACGCGTCGGAAGACAACGCGTTGAGCCTCCCTAGCACGGGCTCAGCAGTAGCCTGCAAAAAAGCAAAATCCTACAACCCCAAACGTAACATGGGCCCTGGTTTGACGAGGGTTTGTATGCAATAATGGGGGGATTGCGTGCTAAGGAAACAAAAGAAAGGAACAAAATGATTCGTTTTGCCCAATCTCGAAAACAGTCGTCTGTGCACGATCATGATCAAGAGACGACCTCGTTATTTTGTTTAACACACAAATCCTCCTAGTTTGATGTATGGTTTCATAGTTTGTGCGGGCGGATTCAATGCAGAAACCCAGAAAAAAAAAACCCTAAGTCAACCTAGGGGGTTTGCACGTGAAAAGGAAAGCAAACAGGCTATCGTTTTATCACGATTATCGCGCGGGAGCAACGTCACCATGAGGAGCTGCGGCCACCCACATGGTGAATCTCCCTTTAATGTCATTTTTAAAAAGTGGAGGCACTCTTTTGATTTGCTGTCCCGAGTGGGGGCATGAGACAAACTTAACCCATAGTTATGCTGGGAGGGGAAAATATGAGTGGATTTTAAAGGACACAAATGGACATGATTTTCACATCAGTAGTCCATTTATAAAGGGAGGCTTGATGGTGTGAAAGCATGCGATCTGACGAGTGGACCTTGGAGCCGGGGATATGATTATGCTATTGCTTAGAAATGTTACAGTGGAGGCGAGACATGCAAGCTCTAGACCCGTGCAGGATGTATCAAGATGATGAATTGTCCATTGCTTGTGCATGAATGCATGCCCCATGAAGTGTTTGAAATGTGGGAAACATAAATATTAGAGGAGTGGACACGGTGAGCGTGTTGTTGCATTCTATGAGCTGGAAAATTCGTGTAACAAACACTCCTTTCATTCTCAGAGAAGTCACTACCGGTATCTTAGACATGACAAAAGGGATATATCCAGGAGAGGATGGCTTGCTTGCAAAAATCACCCAACAAATTGGGATGATTTTAAACCACATTAAAGAGAATGATCAGATGTATTGAAACATCCCATAAAGTGCCATCAACCATACAAATCTCGCTTGTAATGTTATTGTATAAAGGTCCCAAAAATACCAACATTGCATATGATCGAGCAAAATGCATCCTTCAAGCTGACCATGAAAACATTACGGAAGTGATGGTTACACACTTCAACCCCTTTGTAAACAAATGTACTAATCATGACCAAACCGGATTCAACCCAAAAACACATGCATAACACACAATGTCCACAACACCTGACAAAGTTTATGCGCACACGTCTCCCACTTCCTGAGCGACCATGCTCCTCTTTTATACAATAAGCCCGCGACTCAATAGACGTCGAATTCAAATCGGTCCATGCCCATGGCCATACTGAGATTTTCACAACATAGGAAACCATTGTTTACATCAACATCATCCTCTATTTGAAAACTCACAGAGACATTCGTCTTCACATACTAGTCTCCTTTGGTTTGTGACTTTTTCCAGCCTGCATAGTTGTAATGGGAGGGTCGGTTCCGGCCCTCCCACCTCGCAATAGCAAGGGGATGGACAGCAGCCACCCCCCAGGAATACAAGGGCTGAGATTTCAGCCAACAAGAATGTAGATTAACACAAAAAACCATAGCCCATATGCAACAACAGCTCGAAACGGCACGTAGGGCCCACGCGATTCCCCCCTCCATGACAGACTCCTTAGATGTGACTCGTTGGGACACCCTCCTCAATAGCTAGGTCAATACCCGCACCATCTTCCTCTATCAAGTAGCAGACGCCAACTGGAATGCTCAATCTGCGCTTCCCCCCCACACCATCACCTATCGCATAAGAGTGCAAAAAGGGAAAGCTACCATCCTTGAGCTAAGATGTGGATTGGGGAAAAAGGTAAACAGTCAATGCGACATTGAGGCTAATGCCTGCTCCTACTTTCAAGGAATACACAAACCTCCCAGAGAAGTTGACACATGCCTGAACTTCCTCCTCCCAGATTGACGCATAACACTGCCTCCTCACGTAGGATAATTCCTTACCGCTCAGATCACCGAGCAAGAGATCGCGGAGAGCATCCTCAGCCAGCCCCACCACAAAGCCCCATTCCCAGACAGCCTCCCAGGGGAATGATACCAAACCTCATGCAACAACAACATACACTTCACAAAGTCTCTTCTTTGCTATCGCCATAAAGTCCTCAAAAACCCTCTGGAACATAGTCACATTGTAGAAGCATACACCAGTCCAATCCACAAGAAAGGGGACAAAGACCACATCTCACATTACAGACCAATATCCCTGCTAAACGTATAATACAAGATCCTAGCTAAAGTCCTCGCAAGCCGTCTTAACAAGGGGCTAATCCACATTATTCACCAAGACCAAACATGCTTTGTCAAAGGCCAAAACATTCAACGTTATCTCTCCCAACTCCATGATGTCCAACATCGGGCCATCGAGAACAAACAACAATTGTACTTCCTTGCGGCAGACGTTGAAAAGGCATACAACAACTTAAGTAGACCTTACCTGATACACTCCATGCTACGCCTTGGAATTCCATTGGAGTTTATGAAGTTGCTCTAACTCCTACATAAGAACACCACCACGTGATTGCTCATCAACGGCAAGCTCTCACCCCCCATCACCCTCCACTTTGGAGTCTACCAAGGGTGTCCCTTGGCACCCCTGCTCTTCGTCTGTGCCATGGAGCCCATCTCAGCATACATCAAATGGCACCTACAAGGTGTCCCATCCCTGTCCTTTGACTATCAACGGTTTGCAAGATACGCAGAAGATACAACCCTACTGATTTGATCAGCCCAAGAGCTGAATCGAACTTGATAGGCCAGCACACCCACATACCAACCCGACCACCTTTCCCTACCACACACGGTTTAGTCCGCAATTTAGGCATCCAATTCCATTCCATTCCAACAACCAGGACAACTTGGGACTTAACTACGAGCAATATCAAATAATCCATTCCCCTCTCGAACAAATTTAGGAGCCCGCTCCGAACAGAATTGGTCACGATAAACTCCTACCTTAACCCAAAGTTCATGTACTACTCGTTCACCTCATATCCTCGCGCAATATCACCTCAATCATCTAATCAACATCCTTGCGCAATTCCTGTCCTCCCATAAAGCCCCCACGGACCCCCAAGATGCTTTCCATCTATGCACTCGCAAAATTATTCTCTTCCTACGTAGGGAACAAGGAATAGCAGTTAAATGGCCATCTCATCTCATCCAAGTGCAAAGCGCAAAATGGATTTACGAGTACCTGAATCCTCCATGAGAAAAATGGAAACAAAGAATTATAGACACCCAAAGCCTACCCAAAAAAGGACACTTCTTCCTCTCTCACCCAAAAATACTCAACATCCGCAACTTCCAGCTCAGCGCACCGCAAAGACAAAACCTCTCTTGTTTCCTAGACACAAACCCCACACCCCCCCTCCCCAAATCTCACTTGGCAGGACATCTCTCTATGATAAGTGGCCTATAGGAGACACCTCCTCCAATCAATCTCTCAACCCTTTGCCATTACCCCTTGAGAACGCTTCCTCCTCACCTCTTAGATACAGGTGAGACACCTCTTCAATCCTCAATTTCTTTCCCATACGCTTTAAAAATCACCCACCCTTAGCCAAACTCGAGTACTTGAGGAAGTCCGACAGCACCTCTCACTCTCTTGGATGTATGAAATGACACATTCACATCTCATTGTGGATATCTACAAGTACACCCCGTGCATTACTCTACCCTCTATCACTAGAGTGCCTATCACCATCATTTACAGGTCATGACTGCAAGGCCTTTAGATATGGGATTACCCTCTCAAAGTCTGCCTGGTCACAGGCCGTCTTTTCCGTCACCCATGGGTCCAACCCAGACCTTTTCTTGGACCAGACTGCACACCAGTACGTGTGAAAAAGAGAATCTTTCTAGGCACACCACACCAGCCTGACATCCCTTCCTATCGCGTAAATAATGGAAATCCATCCATCCAAGACCTCTACAAAATTTTATTGCAACATGAAAACCCCTCAACAACACCTAAAAAGAAACATACCCCAAGACCGTCTTCTAGTAGCGCTACAACCATGATAACCTCCTGAATACCCCCCTCCGTGTTGCACCCACAATACGTCATGCTCCATATCTTCTACAGATCAATCCAAGTAAACCACAGATGCCGCTTCTCTCCCCCCTTGTCCCCACTTTCCCCACGCTGTAATGAACCAGAATCAATAGAACACTACTTTGTGCAATGCCGCGACATCCATCCAATCATGCAATGCCTCTGCACCCTTTTTATTGCCTTCCTTCCCAATACTGCACCTACATTACCCAACATCCTCCTAGGACCCACCAACCCTACCAGCAAACGCAGGATCTGGGAAATCACATTAGCCACCATATTTCACCATCTGTGACAAGAGAGATGGACACAACAAACACATAACCCCATCCCGAATATCCTGGCAATTACATCCCATCTCCTTCAAGAACATCTCACCCACACATCGCAAAGAGTACCACAACTCCCTCCTGGCAGGATAAGGAAACAAACCTACCAACAACTCTACACTGTAGTTACACATGCCCCCTTCATGTGCACCGCACAAGAGGTAATAGACCATCTAATAAAAAGAATCACACAAAAATTCCACCGTTGGTGGAAACACCCAGGATTATATAGATTGAAAGTTGTTTGGGGGGCTGGGTTCAATCCCCGGGCTTGTCTTGGTGTCGCGGAAACCCTCCTGCTCCCATCGGTTATGACCACGAGACAAAACAAAAGCTATTGCGAGGACTGGCCGGTGGCCAGCCACCCGCTGGCTGCCAGCCGGCCGCAAGACGGCAAACGGCCGGCTGGCTATACGTCCAACAGCCGGTCAGGTAGCCGGCCTATTACCCAACAACGAGCCACAAGCCGGCGATTGAGCCGGTGTCTCGATCGGCGGCCGAGAGGCCACGAGGGCCTTGAGGGCAAGGCTTGTGGCATCGTGCCCTTTCCCTCACTCGCCCTCCTTGCCAGTGAGAGCGAGCCAGGATGATGGATAAATGCGAGCAAGAGAGACGTAAGAAAAGGCAAAGGGTCAGTGCAAAACTTCCTATCGTGTCTCACACACGATGTTTTTGTGCTGACACGTCAAAAACAAAATTTGAGTTAGTTTAGGAAAACCTACGAGGTTGAAAAATGGAAAACTCGTTCGAGCTAACAACATTGGAGTAATACCCTCCTCGTTTTGGACCCAAAACGAGGGGACGAGGTAAAAATGGAAACGAGCCTCTGCATACTTGAAATGTTAAAGTCTCCCTACTTGTGCCGTTGATGAAGATTACCCCAAACATGATGCAAAGGGGAAAACTCCATGAACGAGCTCTGGAGGATATTCTGCGAACTCCAACGATGACCTCGGTGAAGGAGCTAGAGAGTCAACACGTTCAGTGGTTTTCATAGTAAGACGATCCTCACAATTAAGTGTGTGATGGTTTTGGTAGCTACGTGATGTAGAAAACATTGTGAGCAGCTACAACAGCAATAAAGAAGCCACAAGAGGATACGAAGTCTATACTTATTTGTTTCAAGCACCAAAAAGTACGTTAGAGGGCTCTCGAGGAGATCTCATGCATCCTCCTAATTCCTTTAAGATTTGTCTTCACTCTAGGGGTTGGGTGGAATTTATTGGACGGGGTGGGAAGTGCACACCCATCAACCACCAATTACCCTCTTATCTTCAAGCTCGCCTCCTCCCTCACTCTACTCAAAATTGGAAGAACACACTCTCCAAAGACTAGGGACTCTCACGGACTGAGAGCACCTTAAAGAGAAGGGAGGTGAGGCCTTCAAGATTTTTTGTCGGCTCCTCCAACGCCATTGGCTTAAGGGAGATGTTGTCAAGATATGTGAGAGGCATCATGGAGCGCAAAGAGGAGGCCAAGGATGACATGAAGATGATAAGAAGACAAGAGACAGGAAGGGGAGATTGGAGAAGTTGTTAAATACTGTTTGGAATTACCTTGCCTCCTCCCCTCCTTGTTTTGTGAGTTGCCCTCACACCTCTCACAATTTTCTCCAAGTTGAGTTTTTTGTTTTCATCTGTTATAGTAGCTACCTGCTACTGTGAGTTACGGCTTAGGAATTTAGCTCAAAACCCATGTGTATACGTTGACCATGGAAGCTTAGAATACAATACTTCTACCACATGATTGTGCTGACCGTTGTGGCCTAGAAAAGCTAGGATTTTACCGTGTGGTTGTGTCGTCCGCAATGGAATAGAAAAACAGAACATTTTTTCCAGTATCCTCAGCGATTGTGGGAGAAAAACAAAACAACTCGAGACGTGTACGCAAACCATAACCTCTTGTAGTGGGCCAAGGTACACAGACAGCACGAGCCCGTTGAGGCTATCACAGACGTTCTGACGACACCAGATCCGAATTTTGCGTTTGCTAACCTGCTGGCCCACATTGGGCAGAGCATCACGGACCTCAACCATGATTGTCAGTGAACATCTGGCCTCTCACGAAGTAGCTTGTCGATACAATTACCTCAACAAAGCATTGCAGAGTGTGACCCAAGTGTAGATGCAGCAGTAATTGCAGCGTGCTGAAGGTGCTGATTCCACCACTAGTGGCAACGAGGACTTACCCTGAGGACTTCAAGGTGGGTCATGAACACGTCCTTCCTCCATAGTGTGAAGATCTTCCGAGGGGATGTGAAGCTAACCGATTGACTGAATTACACGGAGCACGCTCTGCATGAACACGAGGTGCCACTTGGTTAATGGAGTGACTTTGCCATGACGTTTCTTTAGGACACGTTTTTCAAGTACGTGGTCAAGTACGTGGAGTGGGACACGCAGCAACCATACCTTGAGTGGCAGTCCATGCCATGGGGGGCTTTATGTGCTATCATAGGCGAGAAGTACAAATAGTATGACGAGGCATAGCTTGCCTTCCAAATTATCAAGGACTTAAAGCTGTAGGATAGCTCACTCGAGGCCTACTTGAGCAATTTCACCGCACTCGTGGAGGAAGCCAAAAACTTCATTGAGGGCGATGGGGCCAAACCTTCAAGTATCTGGTATGCTTGCTACTAGAGTACTTGCATGATGGCCAACTAGAGAGGAGCTGAAGGAAAATACCACCACAATGGCAACGAGCTACGCTTGGACAAGCTGGAAGGCATTGCGCAAGGACATGCGTAAAGTGTATTCAGTGAGCCCAAAGCACTATTCAGATACACGGCCGAACTCGTGTGCACAGCAAGGCCGCGACTTGCGCATAGACGTTGCAGGGATGTGGGGTCGGTCGGGCAGTGAGGTGGGGTCAAAGGACTATAGCCTGCAAAACTTCCATTGAAGAAAGTTGATGGGCTCAATGTCCCCAACCACAAGCGGAGCTGCAAAAATGACGAGCACCAATCAGTGCATGAGAGTCACAATACAGCCTTTTGCAATGGACTCTGCCACCACTCCATGCAGCGGGGCCATTTTAGAGCCTTGTACCCTGAGGCTGCTGGTGGTGGGCTAGATGCCGCAGCGTTGGCCGCAACTACGACACCTTGTGGGAATGGTGTAGCAGGAAGCTGCAGACTTGGCCATGGATAGGGTCACGGTCGCAGTAATGGACCTAGTTGTGGTAACAGATAGGGCCGTGGTGCAGGTTTTCCCCATCCCTGTGACCAGTTGGAAGTAAGAAATGGATCACGAGTGTGGGTTCATGTTTTTATATTTGGATGTTAAACAAGTTGAGTTTTTTGACAATTTCAAACTTCAATCTTGTTTTTGCCCCTCTTGCTATATCTCATTTTACACTTTCTGACCAGCATTGCCTATGAACCTTTGCATCTCTGAATGAGATGCATGTTTCAACATGCTTGGTGGCAGGGACACCGACCACTGTGCAAGGGTCTTATGATGAAGTGATTGAAATAAATGTCCTAAGATTGGTGAGTTCAATCAAATCTGTGGTATCTTTGGTCGAAAATATTGATCCAATCAAAATTAGTTTTTGAAAGGTTATAGCCAAATTCACACATGCCCACAAGATGTGGAATAAATTGGGTGAATCATGGGAATTGCGGTGCCCACCATACAAATTCCATGTTTATCACAAACTCGGCTTACCGTCATCGAGGCTGTACACTCAGAAGAGTGGAGGTAACACGGCAATGAAGTTCAAAGGATATATAGGTGGTGCTTTTGTGAATGTATTGCGGATGACTCCTTTTTTCGCCTTGGCTTTACATCACAGGTGGGCCATAGCGTCGTTGTTGTTGGTGAAAACCGTATGGTACCCCTAATTGGTGCCCATTAAGTACAAACTTGCATTCAAGGACACACAAAGAATGTCGCGTTGAAGATACTCAACCTTCTTGACCCATTCAACATGGGGCTAGGTGATCTCTCACTCTCCAAAAACATGGATCTGATGTGCTTTTAATGAAAGCGCTTCATCATGTAAAGGGACATCGCTCTGCGTTGATTCCAAGTATGGAATTGTCACTGACCCAACTAACATTCCATGCCACCTTGTCTGTAATGCAAGTCAAGAGACGTATTCGACAAGGTTGTCAACACCCATTGGCTCTACTACAGAAAGTGGAGGACAACGTGAAGGAAGATACGGTACAAGAGACCAAATTCCTAATGGCAAAGTTATTGGATGTATTCCAAGACCCACAGCCCGGGCTTCCACTACAATGACACATGGGCCACATGATCCCACTACAGCCAGAGGTGACTCCTCTGTTCAGGCCCATGTATCGCCTTGGTCCCATAGGAAGGCGAGAGGTTGAATGCTAAATCAAAGAGTTTATTTGCAAAAGGGTGGATCAAGCCAAGTAGCTTGCCGTACAGTGTGCCTATCCCTTTTGTGAACCAAAAGGATGGTGGATTATGCATGTTCATGGACTATCAGGCATTGAACAAGCTGACCGTGACATATTGATTGAGGACCTCTTTGACCGATCCCAAGAGGCAAAAGTCTTGTTTTCTTTGGATTTGTCTCAATGATACCATGAAACATGCATCACGGAAGATGATGTGCCCAAAATATCTTTTAGAATGAACAAGGGACACTATCAATTTTGGTTTATTTGCTTCAGGCTAACGAATCACCCAATAACGTTCTAAAGAAAAATGAACCAGATGTTCACCAAGCAACTTGGCCAGTTTTTCTTGGTTTACTTGGACAACATCTTGGTTTTCTGCAAATCAATGGAAGAGCACATAAAACATCTATGCAATATCCTTGTGATCCTTTTAGAACAAAAGTTCTATGCAAAATTGAGCAAATCAAATAGTCGGCAAGGACGGTATACACGTTGACCTACAAAAGGTCCAAATCATGGTGGATTGGTCGCGCTCAGAAGAAAATGGGTAGATTTGATCTTTCCCCAATCTTGAAAACCACTTTTGATGTTTTATGCAAGGGTATTTAACCATGATAGCATTGCTAATAAGGATCATGCTAAGAGACGTGCATGAGGAATGTACTTCTGACTACACGAACACTTTTCTCAAAGTCAAACAGCTTCTATCCACAGCGTCCGTCTTAGCTCTTCCGGATCCATTGCAACGGTGAGAGGCGTGATGTGATATGTTAGTAATAGGAGTTGGAGTAGTACTCATGCCTAACGGTCACCCAATTGCGTATGAGAGCCGGAAGCTCATCCTCGTGGAGACCGGTACACGACGAGGGATCAAGAGCTCCTTGTCGTGGTACACGCTTTCAAGATGTAGCGTTGCTACCTCAAGAGCATTGAGGGGCATGTGACGTTCGTGACCAACCACAACCCTTTGGTGTTTATTCAATCGCAACCGAACCTGTCAAGTCAACATGCACGTCGGAATGAATTCCTGAACTGATTATTGTTCACATGGGAATACTGGCCAGGACGCATCAACGTGGCAGATCCATTAAGCCAACAGCTTTTGTACACTGAAGCAATGACCGAAGTTGGTGGGTGTTTTATGGCCATTATAACAGCTACGATGTAAACACGATACCCCCCCCCCCATCTCAGGATTAACCACCAAGAGATTCATTACAATGGTTTGGTAAAGAGGATCTTGGTAGGATACAACGAGGATTCTCAGTTCTAAGACACTCAAAACACGGGTTGATGGAGGTCGCAAGGATCTTTTGGCACAGAGAGCAAGTTGTTGTCCCGGACTCGAGAAAACTTTGAGCAAAGATTATGTTTGAGTTCCACAACCCATCAGGCGCAAGACACGTAGGACCTTAGAAAACCAGAACACCACTTTCAAACCATCATTGATACCCAGGATGGAGTGTCGATGATTGTAAGTTTTGCATGAAATGCAACCCATGCATTCAGAATAAGGCTAGTCAGAAAAAGCCTGCTAGATTCTACCAACGCACTACCATAGTGTTGATGACACACTATCTTACATTCTCACTTGTTGGCCGTGAACTGGGACGATTCATTATAAGTATGGACGAATGTGGTGGGAGGGATGGTCTAGGCCCTCCCATATTGCAATAGCAAGGGGGTGGTTCGCAGCGACCCCTTGCTATTATGAGGGCTGGCCGGTGGCTAGCCACCTGCTGGCTACTGACCGGTTGCCGCCCGGCCGCTGGCCGGCCGGCTTGACGGTCGACGGCTGGTTGGGTGACCGTCAGGCCACCCAACGACAAGCCACTAGCTGCCGATCAAGCTGGTGGGTTGATCGGTGGCTGAGAGGCCACGAGGGCCTCAAGGGCAAGGCTTGTGGCCTTTTCTCCTTGCCCTTGCCCACTCCCTTGACAAACCAGAGCAACGAGGACAGGGGATAGACATGAGCAAGAGAGACGCAAGAAAAAAGGCAAAGTGACGGTGATACATCGCCAATCATGTCTTGCACACAACGATTTCTCGCCGACGAGTCAATAACAAAGCTCGAGTTCTTTTAGGATAAACAATAGATTCGAAACCAGAAAATTCCTGTGAAAACATGATCTTGGGGAAATATCCTCCTCGTTTTGGACCCAGAACAAGGGGGCGAGGTAAAGCTACATATGGGCCTGAATTTTTTTGAAACATTCGTGTTTCCCTGCATGGATCATTGATGACAATTTCCTCTTGAGCGACACAGATGGAAGAACTCCTTGAGCGAGTTCTAGACGTTGTTTTGCGAACTTTTACAAAGACCTCAGTGCAGGAGCCAGAGTGTTGTTACAATAGTCCATCACGTTGCACTTCAGAAATGAGAGTGAAACCGCCATTCCAGACAATGGTGACATTCATCACACATGCGAAACACATCAATCAATAATATCACAATGTGCGCAGTTTGTTGCATGAGGGCATCATCATAACTTTGTGGGTCAAAACTATGCGAAATCTGACTGACGTCTTGACCAAGGCCGTCAAGCGTGCATCATTCAAACGTCCATTTCTTTGGTTGGTTTGTAACCTGAACTGTATGCCTTGCATCCAAAACTTCCCTTATCCTTTGTTTCCTTGTGTTCACCCTTACTCCTCGTGTGCTCGTGTTCACACTTGCGTGGACCTGCCGGGCCTGTCAAGAATGCTGTCCTAGCGTGCCCTGAACTGCCTAGGTGTCCACGGCTGCTTAGCTCAAAGAGAATTCCAAGGGAGGTGTGTGCTTTGGGTCGCCACAACACCAAGTGAGCAGAATTCAGGCAGAATACAGACTGCAGAAACTGAGAAAGGCTGGGAATCATCAATGGCTAGATATTTTGGTGACATTACATCATATTCTTATATCCTGTGATCTAAGCTTTCCAACGCATCCAAGAACGCCCAAAACGGAGCAGTAGAGCCCCTGCTACGGCCGTTGGAGTAAGCCATGGTGGAGCCGAGCCGCCCACCATACCCACGAACAGGAGTGACGGGAGGCGCTTCGACGGTGGCCTGTCGAAGCGCCCTTCCTGTCATCCCAACGTGGGGGGAGGCTCGCCCTGGTCCAGAAGACCATCCACATCCCTTTTGTTCATGGCCCATGTCCCCTTGGAGCATATTGAAGTCGAACTTGGATCACTGGTGGTGGAATTGATCCGTCACCAATGACGGAACCCAGATTCCACCCACCTACCACCCGAACTTCGGATGGGGCTAACTTTCTGAATTCTCAACTAAATTGAGCAACTGAAAGCTCGAAACTGCATGGCAAAATGCAAGGAGTCCAAATCTGAAATCAGATAAGACATCCGACCACTCCCCGGTGGTATAACCAGGAAAACGGCAAACGGCATCCATGGCAGGGGCACTTTTTAACAATCTACCCCGTGCACCTTCCATGCCGGATGCCTCATGCTCACTCTCACTCGTCCGCGTCTGCGCCTTCAAGCCCTTCACAGCTCGTCAACCCAAGTCCTGCAAGGCTGATGACATGCCGATCCTGGAGCTGCGCCTTGGTCAAGCAATCTGCGAGCATGTGCTTCGTGCTGCAATGTTGCAGCACAACCTGTCCCTTCTCCACCATGTCACGCGCGTAGTGGTAGCGCACGTCGATGTGCTTTGTCTTCCTGTGCTGCGTCGGGTTGTTGGTCAGCGAGATGGAGCCGGTGTTGTCTTCATGAACCACCGTAGGCTCGTGCTGCGGCACGCCCAGCTCCCCCAGCAATCTGCGGAGCCACACCGCTTCCTTGACCGCCTCGGCCAGAGCGACGTACTCCGCCTCCACTGTGGAGGTGGCAACGCAGTCCTGCTTTCCGCTGCACCACGAGTCCGCTGCACCTGCGGGGAAGAACACATAGCCAGAAGTGGACTTCCTCTTGTCCACATCGCCGGCGTAGTCCGCGTCAGTGTAGCAGACCAGCCGCAAGGGGTCTGACCTCCCCTTTCCGTCGTACTTCAGGTGCGCATGCCGCGTTGCCTGTAAGTACCGGAGGATGCGCTTCGCCGCCTGCCAGTGTAGTGGCCCAGGGTTGGCCACATACCTGCTCACCTGGCCCACCACGTAGGCCAAGTCCGGCCGAGTCGCCACCATGGCATACATGAGGCTGCCCACCACAGATTGGTAGGGCACCTCCGCCATGTCCTCCTTCTCCTCTTTAGTTTGCGGCGCCATCGTCGCACTCAGCTCACAGCTTGTGGAGAACGGACTGCCCACTAGTTTGCAGTCCTCCATGCCGTACCGCTTCAGTACCTCGGCCACGTACTTGGCCTGCCCCAACTCAAGCGTGCGCGCTCTCCGGTTTCGCATGATGCTCACCCCGAGGTAGTACTCCAACTCCCCCATGTCCGTCATCTTAAATCTGCTGCTCAGCTGCTCCTTGAGCTGCTGCAAAGCTGCCAGATCTGATGAGCACAGGATCAGATCGTCCACGTAGAGTGCGACAATCTGATGGAGTCCCTTGCTGCGCCGCACATACACGCTGTGGTCTGACTCACAGCGCTTGAAGCCGAGCTCCGCCGTGTAGCCGTCCATCTGCTGGAACCAGCACCTGGGCGCCTGTTTTAGCCCGTACAAGGCCTTCCGCAGCTTGCACACCTTGCCCCCCGGTGCATCCACCCCCTCCGGCACCTCAAGGTAGATCTCCTTGTCGATGATGCCGTTCAGAAATGCCGTCTTGACATCCATTTGGTGGATCTCCATGTCCTTTGCGGTTGCCACCGCGAGGATCGTCCGGATGCTTGTGAACTTGGCGACGGGTGCGAATGTCTCATCGTAGTGTTCGCCTTCGCCACTAGCCGCGCCTTGTATTTCTCCACCTTGCTGTCCTTGGTGAGCTTCACCTTGAACACCCACTTGGAGCTGATCACCTTCGCCCCCTCAGGCCGATCCACTAGCTCCCAAGTGCCGTTCTCAGCAAGGGACGCGAGTTCAGATTTTATTGCTTTGCCCCACTGCTGCCCGTCAGGCCGTGCAAGCGCCTCTTGCAC
>SZWC01004185.1:103809-161748 GCA_023375785.1 Penium margaritaceum
CCCCCCCCCCCCCCGCCTTTCACACCCCATCCAAGTTCAGCCCAGCGTAACATCAAGCATGGAAGACCCGTGGTATGTGTCGCGTACTTGGTGTACACGAGTTCCGAAACTCATTGAGTTCTTTTTCCTGTCACTACATTTGTAACACACCATGGGACAACTTCACGATGTTTCCATTGATCGGCCAACGGCATTTTGGCCACTTGTCCCAAACTCTAGTGTTCCGTCCAGAAGTTTCTGACAGCTTTGACCACGTTCCATAATGATGGAGAGAAATGTCGTGAACTGTACTGGCTTGTCGATTTTTTTTGGTTGACTCCTGGACAGAGTTGGATGTTTACAAAGCCACGCCTAGATGTTATCAAATCTCCGGGACTTCTCGGCGGAGATTCTCGAAGCAGCCACTCATGGCACTGCCTCGCACACGTCGCTCAGCTCGAGCGTCGAGGATCCAACATAGGCCTCGTTCTCATTTTTGGCATTGAACATATGCGTACGACTCACATGGCACTTGTCATCGAAGTTCACTTCCTGCTTGACACAATCTACTTATTCATCCCAAGTCCTTGGATCATCTCTTGGCCTGCACCTCATCCCTGTGAACCATCTATGTTCCACTCGGTGTTAAAGATCACAGTGGCGCATGAGGGACAATTGACACATCAATCTGTTGGCAACAATCTCGCACAATCACTGCATCTCCACCATTCAAACGATTGCTATAGCGGGAGGGCTGGTTTGGCCCTCCCACCTTGCAATATCGAGGGGATGGCTGTGAGCCACCCTCACTGTTGCAAGGGGTGGCCAGCCACCCGCTGGCCACCGGCCGGCCGCCGGCCGGCCGGTTGGGTTGCCGGCAGCAAGTCAAGTGACCGGCCGGCCACCCGCCGGCTAGCTACCAGCCGGCTGTCAAGCTGGTGGCTCAATCGGTGGCTACGAGGCTGTGAGGCCTGTGGCTTCAAGCCATCCCTCGCCCTCGCCCTCGCTTCCTCACCTCCTTGAATGAGCGAGGCAGGAGATAGAGGGAGTGAGCTGCGAGAGGAGTGTAAAAGTGCCGACGGAAAATCGCCAGACGTGCTTGGCACGCGACAATTTTGTGCCATCGCATAAAAAACAAAACTCGAGTTTGTTTAGTATGAACCTTGAGTTTCATTTACAGAAAACTCATGAAAACTCACGAGTGCGAAGCAATACCCACCCTGACGACGGACGAGTGGACGAGATAAGAATATTCGAGTCTCCCTGTAGGGGTTGTTCATGACAGCCATCCCTAACAGTGACCGGAGGATAAAACCCACTAAGGGAGCTCAGGATCCCATTCTACGAACCCTGACAACAACCAACGTGCAAGAGCTAGAGACGCAACCCACTATATTGGTATCAGAGCAGAATGACCCTTGCGACCAAGTGTACGATGGGTTCGGTGGCTACGGGAGATGTAAAGTGCCGTGAGCAGCTGCAACAAGAGCAAAAATTCCAGAGGAGGGTACGCGTTTCAAACTTAGCCGTTTTAAGGGTCGTAAAGTGTGTTAGAAATTTCTTAAAGAGCTTTTCTTCACCCTTATCCTCTCTCTGAACTTCCTCTCTCCTCAAGGAAATACTTGAGTTTTTGTCGGATGATGTGGGGAGCACCCAACCCTAAAACCACCATTTTTCTCCTCTACTCAAGACTCCATCCTCCATCCTTTGAGTAAATATAGGGGAAGTGATTTTCCCTAGGAGCGGAGAATCTCATGGCCTGATAGGATAAGAAAAAGGGGAGAGGCGATGGTTGGGGAATTTTTTGAGGCCTCCCCATCGCCATGGAGCACAAAAGAGCGGCCTCCAAGAAGGCAAAAGATGTGCCAAGAGGACTCAAGAGGAGGCCAGGGAAGACCAGAAGAGAAGGAAGAAGACAAGAGAAGCGAGGGAGGAGCAAGTGAGGATGGACACTCTAGGTTAGAGCTGACTCTTCTCCCTTCCTCCTCACTATATGAGCGGTGCTCAAATGCGTATAGCTTCTTTGTTCTCTTTTTTATGATTTTCTTTCCTAGCATTTCTAGCTTGCGTAGTGCCATGAATCACAGCTTTGGGTTTTGCCTAGAATCAACGCGATTATGCCGACCATGGCAACGTGAAAGATTAGTATTTTTCTATCACGTGATTGTGCCGACCGTGATGGCCTATGAAAAACATAAATCAAGTTTATAATCGCCTGAACAATTGTGAGAGCAAGGTGAATTCAAGAGGCGACACCTCCTCAAGGTTGTGGAGAAACCCTGACAACAGTCTTCACATGCTAGTTGCAGAGGCGTCGGAATGGCAAGTGCCGGACCGCCGAAGAACAGCAAGGGCAAGGTGGTGACGACCTGACCACACGCCCTTGACGGACTCCAAAGTTTGGCAACCACTCCACAAGCACTATTGCCAAACCAACGTTACCATAAAAACGAACTCTCACCACACTCGGTGACACTAAGAAACGTAAGGAATCAGAGAAAGTGCTTGACAAGTACATGGACGTACACGTATATGACCCCCACGTGAAAGAGAAAGTGCTTGAGGAGGACTACTCGGACGTGGACCCCGACGAAGAGCATGACGCCAACAATGACGAAGGCAACAAGGATCGTGATCATTGTCATTGTCGTGCAGCAAACTCGAGTCGATCGCTTAAGAAGGATAAGACGCTCACTGGATTACTTGAATTTGTAGATAGTACCAAGGCTACCAACGGCACTAAAGGCGCTGAATGCAGCCACACAGGAAGTTTCCGTGAGAACGAGCCAGACGTCATCGCCGCAAAGGCAATTTGTGACCATCGCAAGAGGCTTGCCGAGTCGGCTGCCGAGGCATCTGGCAGACTCAATATCACCACCGATGGTGGAGGTGCACCTCGAGGAGTGGGGGCGGACTCCCCTTCCTACGATGTACATGTGATAGGACAGACCAACGCTCACTCAAGTGTCTTCATTGACAACAACCTCCTCCAAAAGGTGGGACTCGGTGGAGTCATGTATGTGAACCGTACCTTCTTGCAGTGGGTACATGTGCACGGACAATGTGAGGCCCTTACGGCTATTGCCGACACTCTAACGACATCAAAGCTATAGTTTGCGTTCGTCAACTTGCTTACCCTTTTCGGGCACAGCATCATGGACCTCTAATGTGATTGTCAACTACAGCGCCGGGCCACTCATGAGACAATCAGTCAATGCTACAACCTCAGCAAGGTGTTGCAGAGCGTGACCAAGGCGCGGATGCAACAGCAATTGCAATGGGCCGTAGGTGATGATACCACCAACAGTGGCAGCGAGGACTTGCCTAGCTGGATCACTTCATGGCCGATCATGAATACATCCTTCTTCCAATGCGTAGAGATCTTGTGAAAGGCTTTGAAGCTGACTGATTAACTAAACTGCATGGAGCACGTTCTACGTGTCCATAAGGTACCACTCACTCAATGGGCCGACCTTTCCACAATGCGACTTGAGGAAAAGATCTTCCAGCTCATGGTCAAGGAGTGGTGCGTGTAGCAAGCACACCTTATGTGGCAGCCTGTGCCGTGGGAGGCCTTTTAGGCTATCATTCATAAGAAGTGCACCCAATGTGAGGAGACACAGTGTATCTTCCAGAAGATCAAGGAATTCAGGCAGTTGGATAGCTCACCCAAGGCCTTTTTTTAGCAAGTTCACCGCACTCGTGGACGTAGCCAAAAGCTTTACCGAGGGTAGTAAGATCCAAACCTTCAAGTACCCAGAGTCCTTGCTATTGGAGTACTTGCATGATGGGTTGGCTAGCAAGAAGCTAAAGGACAAGACCACCACATTGGCAACCAGCCAAGCTTGGACAGCCTGGAAGGCGTTGTGCAACTACAAGAGTGAAATGTATTTGGCGAATCCAATGCACAACTTAGATGCACGGCCGAATGCGCGTGCACAGCGAGGCTACGACATGCACATGGACGCTGCAAGGGTAGGTGGGTCAGCCAAACTGCGGGGTGAGGCCAAGGATAAGTAGCCCGCAGACCTTCCAGCCAAGAAGGTTGGTGGGCACAAGGTCTCCAACAAGTGCAGCCGTGAAAATGAAGAGATGCTGGCGGCGCCTTAGCATCACACTGGAGCCTTTTGCGACGGGCTCTGTTACATCTGCATGCAGGCTAGCTGCTTTAAGGCCCAATGCCATGAGGTTGCTGATGGTAGTAAGAGGCCGCGGTGTTGGCCGCAACTGCGGTACCTCATGGGGATGGTTTATCAGGAGGCCGCGGACACAACCGTGGACAGGGTCGTGGTCGTGGCAATGGACCTGGCTGTGGGGACCACGCAGGGGCAAAACATGGTCACGGATGTGGGTTCATTTTTCAGACGAGGATTTTAAGGAAATCAAGTTTGTGAGGAGTTCAGTCTTCCCTGTTGTTTTCCCTCTTCATGTTGAACCCCATCCTACACTTGCTGAATGACATTGCCTACAAAACCTTGCATATCTGGACTAGATGCATGACAAAAAATGCTCAGTAGTGGTGGCCCCCGACCACTGTGTAAGAGTTGTGTGATGTAGTAATTGAAGCAAACATCCTCAAGGCTCTGAGTTCAAACACATTCAAGGTACCTTTGTTTGACAATTTTGACCCAGTAAAACTTAAGGATTGGAAGGTACTAGCCAAATTCACACATTTCCACAAGATGTGGACCTGAGCGGATCTATCATGGGAGTTGCGGTGCCCATCGCACAGATTCCATGTTTATCACAAACTCGGATTGCCTTTTTTTAGCCTTTTCACCCGGAAGAGTGGGGATAACATGAGGATACAGTATAAAGGGCACCTAATTGGTACTATAGTAAACGTACTGGCTGATACTAGAGGGGATGACCCCTTTGTTAACCTTGGATTTACTGGACAGGTGAGCCTCAAGTACGAGTCATCAAATGGCAAAGTTGTTGTCTGTGAACATACAATACCAGTGACCACTACTTGCAGAGCAAAGATTTGCATTAAAGGATACACACAAAGTGTCACACTGAAGGTACTAAACCTTCCTGACTCCTTTGACATGGTACTAGGCAACCCATAGCTCCACCAAAACAAGGCTCTGATGTACTTTGAATCAGAACATTTGATCCTCCGAAAGTGATAGCGTCGCTTACGCAAATTCTGAGCACGAACCTTTCACCACCCCGACTTAAAGTCCATGCCAGCTTGTCTGAGATGCAGATAAAGAGAAGAACTCAACAAGTTTGTTGAAACTTCTAGGATCTGCTCCAAAAGGTGGAAGACAAAGTGAAGGAAGACACTCCACAGGATGTTAAACCTCTATTAGCAGAGTTCTCGGGTGTATGCCAAGACCCACCGACTAGGCATCAACCATAAGGACACATGGGTCACATAAATCTGCTACAACCAGAGGTGACCCCTCGATTAAGACTCATACATCACCTTAGTCCCTTAGAAAGGCAAGAGGATAAACGCCAAATCAAGATGTACCTTGCAAAAGAGTGGATCAAGCCAAGTAGCATGTGGTACGGTACACCAATCGTTGCTTTTGCAAAAAAGACAGTGGTTAATGCATTTGCATGGATTATCGGGTGCTCAACAAGCTAGCGGTGAATAATTGATTCCCCTTATTATGGATTGAGGACTTGTTTGAATAATTCTGAGGAGAAAAGGCCCTTTTGTCATTGGATTTGACTCAATGGTACCATCAAATTTGCATCAAGGAAGACGATGTATACTAAACAGTGTTTCAAACGCACATGGGTAACTATCAGCTCTGAGTTTTATGCTTCGGGCGGACAAATACCCAGGCAACCTTCCATGGAGAAATAAACCAAACGTTAACCAAACAACGCAGCAAGTTTGTCCTGTTTTTCTCCAAATCCACGGAAGAGCTCATAGAACATATGCACATAGTCCTTGCGATCTTTTGAGAATAAAAGTTCTATGCAAAACTAAGGTAGTGCAAGCTTGCAAAAGATGAGCTTAAATACCCTAGAGACATAGTTGGCAAGGAAGGCATCCGCGTCAACGCACAAAAGGTCCAAGCTGTGGTGGATTGCCCACGTCCGAAAAACGTCGGGTAGATATGGTCTTTCCTCGGCCTCGCAAACTACTTCCGATGGTTTATGTACGAGTATTTGGCCCTTGTAGCTCCACTAACCAGGCTCATGCAAAAAGACATACATTGGTTTTGGACATCTCACTATGAGAATGCCTTTCTGAAAAAAGCTTCTATATGCAGTGCTCGTCTTAGATATTCCAAGCCCATCGCAACCATAGAAGGTACAATATGATGCATCGGTAGTAGGACTTGGAGCATTCCTCATGCCGAGCGGTCACCCAGTTGTGTATAAGAGCCAGAAGTTCATCTTTGTGGAGAATCGGTATACAACTGGGGATCGAGTGATTATTGTTGTGATACACGCTTTCAAGATGTGGCATTGCTACCTTGAGGCCGCTGAAGGGTGTATGACGGTCGTGACCGGCCACAATCCATTTGTGTTTTTCCATATGCAACCGAACCTGTGAAGATGATAGGCGCATTGGAGCAAACAACTATCCCAATTCTCATTCACATGGAAGTATCAGCCAGGATGCATCAACTTGACCTATCCGATAAGCTGACAACGTGTGGAAATGAAAGCAACCACCGAGGTCAGTGGGTGTTTTATGGCTATTGCGACTTTGACAATACAAACACCAGAGAGATCATCCACTGCAATGGTTTTCTAAATATGGTCTAGATGGGATATTGTATTGATTATTGGTTTGAAGACTCCTGAAATCTGGATAAGTACAGATTGGTGGAGGCCGGGGGAATCTTCTGGCACATAGAACAATTTGTTGTGCCTGACTCGGAATACCTTCGGGCAAAGACTGTCTCCTAATTCCACGACCCGCTGGTCGCACATCGTGTGGGACCTCAAAAGACTAGGAAAGCACTCTCAGACCACTATTGGTTGCTAGGATGGAGTGTTGATGTCCGCAAGTATTGCATGACATGTGACCCATGTCTTCAGAACAAGGCTTGTAACAAAAACACAGGTAGACTCCTCCAACATCTTCCATTCCCTGGGTCTCCATGTGAGTGCATCAGTATGGACCTTATTACTGGTCTTTTGGACACGGCCCGTGTCCACAATGCAATACTTGTGGCTGTGGATATTCTGACAAATATGACACACTTTATTCATACAACCGCTGATGTGAATGCGAAGGAGACTGCTTGTCTCTTCTTTAAGACTGTCATGAAGTACCACGGTATACCATTGTGCATTATCCCTCGTCAAGATAGAAAGGTTGCAAGTAAGCCTTGGCAAAAGTTGCACAAGTATCTTGGTAGTGAAACGTAAATGCTGATAGCATGTCACCCTCAATATGACGGACAAACAGAGCGCATGAATCGCACTCTAGATCAGACGGTCCGTATGTACGTGGACCTTGCCATGAATGACTGAAACAAATTCCTAGCTCTGGTAGACTCTTTGTTACAGGAGGCAAATGGTCACATTAAAGCGGCTCGGTAACAAAAAAGGACATCTGCCGACAATGCTCCTTGTGAGGTCTCGTTTTGCATCAACGACAAGGTGCTTCTTAGTACTAATAACCTTCGGTTGGATTCGCTAGGGACGCGTGAAATAATGGTCTTCGGAGACTCAAAATGATCAAGTCTCCCTGCATTGGTTGTTGATGACGATTACTTCCAAGAGTGACGCATAGGGAAATCCCTTGAGCAAGCTTTGGATGCCATTCTACAAACTCTGACAATGACCTAAGTGTAGGAGCTAGAGACACAACCTGTTACAATTTTAGACTTTGCAAAGACAATGGTGAACAAAGCAAGCACAACTAGCGACAGGCCGCATTCGGCGAAAAACACTCTTGTGATGGATGATCAACGGCACATGAAAACGGACACTCTTGACGAACAAGACAAACGTGGCAACCTCCATGGAAAATGGCTCAATACCAGCAAACGTGACGGTCGACCCGGTGCCGGACCCTTTGGGCTCGGCGAACCCTTCGCCTCTGCCACAACCCATTGGATCAACATATGGTGCGATGGGAGCTACTGGCCAACAAGCACGAATCAATCAAGATATGTACTAGAAACTGTTGAGACTCAAGAGCCCCAATACCCATCTGCTCAAATAACTCAACATAGCAACGGAAGACCTTTGGATTTCTCGTATACGAGAAGTTGTGCTTACCAAGAATTTTGTTTCAACTCTCAAGTGAATCCCATATTTGACAGAAACTCCTTGAGCCATCTGATCCTGCAAATTAGTGGGATGGACAGTGAGGATATGGCTAATGACTTTGGAGGTATAAGTCAACGGTGTTGCGGTCAATAGGAACAATAAGAAAAAAGACTACATGGCCTTGCTGTTGCGTGGAACGGCTTGAAGTTTGTGATTCGATCAAAAGATCATCCACTGGCAGGGGGCGAGCGACGGAGCCGGATCAATGGCTCTCAAGAACGCTCAGTAAAGGAAGTCGCAATAGCCACAAAATGCTAACCGATGTTTCTGGACGTGGCCAAGATGTACGTGGATCGAACTGCTCAACCGTGGCTAGTCCACATAGAGGTGAATGAAGCAATAGAAATCGTAGCTGTCGAGGCGACAACATCGACCTTGACACCCGAGAAGTTTGCAAAAGTACAGGAGGAGTTGACAACACTCATCAAGGAGTTTGAAGGTGTTTTTCTTGGCAAACTTCCACTGGAGCTACCTCTACAATAGAACATTGATGGTCAAATAGAGCTGGGTAGTAGAGCCAAGTTGAAGGGGACCTATTGGATGAGCAATCACGAGCTAACCAAACTAAAAAAGAAGCTGGATAAAACTCTCTACCAGGTGTTTATGAGACCTTCCACGGCACCATACGTGACACTTGTACTTTTTCTGAAAAAGAGAACCAGAGGGATGCAGGTGTGCGTGGACTACCAAGCATTGAACAGCATCACCATAAGAAACCACTACCTTCTTGCATAAGAAGATCAACTTTTCTACCCAATCTAAGGGGCTTGATTTCTAAGCAAAGTTGACCTACACACTAGCTGTCGTCAGATCCGTGTATCTAATAAGGACATCAAGAGGAATACATTCAGCACTAGATATAGACACTCCGAGTTCATGGTCATGCCGTTTACACTCACAAACACCCCCACGACATTTATGGCAATGATGAACAACAGATTTTGCTCTTACCTCGAAAACTTTATTGTCGTGTACCTCGACGACATTTTGGTGTGCAGTGGCAGCCCGGAAAAGCACAATGTACATCTTCAAAAGGTTGTTAGAGTTTTACAAAGAGGGAATTCTTTAAAAATATTCTCAAAGTGTGACTTTGGCTGTCGTTCGATCAAGTTGCTGGCCACATAATTGGAAGCGAACGTAAAAAATTGCAACCCAGGAATGTTTTCTGCTTTCATGCAACAACAAATATTCACAGCTTAGAGCACCCAAGTAGTGTAGTGGAGAATACCAGCTCTACCTATCTCACACTTGTCAACCCACCTGAGGCAAACGGTCTAGAAAACGGAGTATAGTGACATCCGCCGACCGCTCATAGCATTTCACCTATGAGAAGATATCCCCCTCAGGATCGTGTTTCCACACTGTTCAGCTCACAAAGCTTGTCCCTTCCGTGGCCTCTCGGTTTCCCCTTTTAGCTTGTCCCACGTCTTTTATATCCGCCCTTGGTTGGCCAACTTATGCCTTGGTTTTCAGCACAAGTCTCAAGGGTAAGAAGTAGATACTTAGAATGAGCAAATGAGTAGTAAATCTAACAGTGGAGAGCTTGGGTGCCTTGGCTTAAGGCCGAGGCGCCCTAGCGCAATCTCTAGGGTGATGCGCGCGCACTTTAGGCCCCTAGGTGCTCGCGCACCTTAGCCCCCTTTAGGCGCGCGACCTAGCGCCCTAGGCGGGACTTGAACCCGCGATCCTGGAATTAATCCGCTTGCTCATTTAAGCCAAGGAGCGGACCTGGGGGACTTGCGCTACAAGCGCAGTGCATACCCGGTTTGTCCTGCGGGGGACTTGCTCCGTAGAGCAGTGCATGTTCGCCTAAATCTGCCGCAGACTGGACAAGGGGCATACCAAAAAAAACAAAACCCTCCCTTGCACCTATGTCCATCTGCGACTAGACTCTTGCAGTGGCCCGAAGCCCTGCGATGTCGGCCTCCATGTGTCAGGCCGCCTCTTCAGCCCGCGTCTCTAGCTCTTACCAGTCTGATGCCCCGTGCACCAACCTTGTGCTGGTCACCATCAAGCGGCTTTGTGAGGAAGTCCGCAAGCATCTGCTTTGTCCCGACGTGCTGCAGATCTACCACGTTCTTGGCGACCAAGTTGCGTGTGTAGTGGTAACGGATGTCGATGTGTTTAGTCCGCCTGGAAAGCACAGTATTGTACGCGATGTCAATGGCGCTCTTGTTGTCAATGTGCACGACAGTTGCCTCCTTCTGCGATGCTTGCATCTCAGCAAGCACACTACGCAGCCACTGTGTCTTCTTGAACGCTTCTGAGAGTGCGACGTACTCAGCTTCAGCAGTGGAGATTGAGACGCAGTCCTGCTTTCTGCTCGCCCAAGAGACAGCTCCGCCATTCACGATGCACACGAATCCTGAGGTGGACGTCCTGTCGTCAAGATTGCCTCCCGAGTCTGCGTCGGTGTAGCATTTGAGGCGCAGAGGGCTTGTTCCTTGGAGGCCACCATAGCGCAGCCCCTAGTGCCATGTCCTATTAAGGTAGTGGAGAATCCGCTTCACGGCCTGCCAGTGGAGTGGCCCAGGGTTGGCCACATACCAACTGGTTAGCCCCATAGCAAACGCAATGTCAGGCCGTGTGCCAACCATGGCATACATGATGCTCCCTACCGCAGACTGGTAGGGGACATTCTGCATCTCACAACGCTCTGCTCTCGTGTTGGGGGAGTGAGAAAAGGTGAGTTAGGTGTCAGTGGGGAGAGGAGTGCTGAGGGGTTTACAGTCTTCCATGTCGTAGTGCCGAAGCACCTCCGTGATGTCCTTTGTCCGGTTGAGCTCGATGGTGCCTTCTGCTCTGTTGTGGTGGATGGTGATGCCGAGGTAGTACTCGAGCTCTCACATGTCCTTCATTTGAAACCTGTTGCTCAGCTGCTCTGTGAGGACCACAAGGGCCTTCTTGGAGGTAGAGCTCAGAATCAGATTATCCACATAAAGTGCGACCAGCAGCAGCCCTTGGTCATGCTCACGCACATACACACTTGGATCGTTGTGGCAGTGTGCAAAGCCAATGGTGGCCATGAAGCCATCCATCTCCTCGTACCAGATCCTTGGTGCCTGTTTCAGCCCCTAGAGCGCTTTGACCAGCCTGCAAACTTGCCCGGGTTTGGCTTCGACCCCCTCGGGCACCTCCATGAATATCTCCTTGTCCAGCTTCCCATAGAGGAAAGCCGTCTTGACGTCCATTTGGTGAATTTCCATGTCGCGTGCAGCAGCCACAGCCAGCAAGGATCGGATCNTTGGAGGTAGAGCTCAGAATCAGATCATCCACATACAGTGCGACCAGCAGCAGCCCTTGGTCATCCGCACGCACATACACACTTGGATCGTTGTGGCAGTGCGCGAAGCCAATGGTGGCCATGAAGCCATCCATCTCCTCGTACCAGATCCTTGGGGCCTGTTTCAGCCCGTAGAGCGCTTTGACCAGCCTGCAAACTTGCCCGGGTTTGGCTTCGACCCCCTCGGGCACCTCCATGAATATCTCCTTGTCCAGCTTCCCATAGAGGAAAGCCGTCTTGACGTCCATTTGGTGAATTTCCATGTCCCGTGCAGCAGCCACAGCCAGCAAGGATCGGATCGAGGTAAAGGCAGCGACAGGAGAGTAGGTCTCCTCGTACTCAGACCCTGCTCTCTGTGAGAATCCCTTTGCCACTACTCTCGTCTTATACTTGTTGATGCTGCCGTCTTGCTTCGGCTTCACGTGCAAGAACCACTCCACGCCCACCACGTGAGCGTTGGGTGGCTTGTCCACCTGCTCCCACATACCATTCTCCTTGATGGAGACCAGCTCGCTCTCCATCGCCTCCTTGCACTTTGCGGCATCCGGCCGCGAGAGAGCTTCAGCGATGGTGCTTGGCTCTCCCTGCGCAAGGCACGACCAGCTCAGGCCGGTCCACTCGGCATTCCCTGCATTGTACTTCTACACAGGCTTGCTTTGGCGCGTACTGCGCCTCAACGGTATTGGTACTGGCTGCTCATGCTGCTGCTACTGTGCTCCCCCAGATGAGGTAGCAAGAGGTGTAGAGCCACTGGCCTCCGAAGAGGCCTCGGACGTCTCCGACTAGGTGTCGGAATCCGTCTCCGCTTCAGCCTAAGCGGACGCTCTCCCTATGTCGGCAATTGTCACTACCTGCAGCTTTGGCGTTCCACACCAGTTAGGAGGGGGTACATCTCCCGCCTCCAGCAACACAATCCACTCTCCCTGTTTGGGACAGTCCTCGGGGTCGAGCAACTCTTCCTTTCTATTTGACTCTTCCTTGAAGTCTACGTCTCGGGAGGTGAAGAATCTCCCAGCTGCCTGGTCTCGCAGCCTGTACGCCTTGTGCGCGGCTTCATAGCCGACCATCACGCACTTGCGCGCACGTGCATCCAGTTTGCCGCCTTCCTGCCCGTCTTGGACCTTGGCCCAAGCGGTGCAGCCGAATGCTTTCAAGTGAGAGGCATCAGGCTTCTTGCCTGACCACGCCTCCTGTGGCATCATCCGGTCCTTGCTCTGCTCCGTACTCTCCCCCTTGATGTGGAGTGCTGTGGCTGGAATGAGGTTGATGAGGTAGCAGGCGGTGCGTGCAGCTTTTGCCCAGAAGCGGCGTGGCAGTTTTGAGTCAAACAACATGGTTCACGTCATGCCCAGAATGGTCTGGTTCATGCGCTCGGCAACGCCGTTGCTCTACGGTGTGTAGGGGGTGGTCGTTTGGTGGTCGATGCCATGCTGTTTGAGCCACGGCTTGCACCCCTTGTACTCTCCGCCGTTGTCGCTATGCAAGGCCTTGACCTTCTTTCCAGTCTGCCACTCCACCATGGTGACAAACTCCTACAGCTTTTCCAGCACCTCTCCTTTATCTTTGAGGAAGTAGACAAACACTTTTCTGGAGAAGTCGTCGATGAAGGTGAGGAAGTACTTGCTGCCGCAGTTGGACGCTGTGCGCATTGGGTCGCACACGTCGCTGTGGATCAGGTGGAGTATGGCCTCCGTTCTGCGACCATTCTTGGTGAAGCGCTTCCGCTTCGTCTTGCCTTGTGGGCAAGCCTCACACCCCTGATTGTGCCCACCCTTCAGCGCGCACCCTTCCAACCCGCGTACCAGCTTTTGATCCTGCATGACCTGCAGGGTGCTGTCAGCCACATGCCCAAGGCGTCTGTGCCACAGTGAAGCAGTTGCTGCTCCCGCGTCTTTGGTTGCCACAGCAGGCAACTTGGATGGTGCTTTGGCTTTCACCGGTGGTGCATCGTCCGCTACTGCCTCTGCCGCTGCAGTGTGCCCCTTGCCAGCGCTCTCAGTCTGCAGCACGTAGAGCCCATAGGTTCTTGGTATGTGGGCGATCTGGTCTGATGTGGCGTAGGAGACGGTGGCGTCCTTGTTCTCGAGGATCACCGCCTCCTTCTGGGTGAATATCACCGTCATCTCGTGATCAGTGATCCAAGAGACAGACAGGAGGTTCGCGGCAAATGTGGGCATGTAGACCACATTTGTAAGCCGCAACTCCTTCTTAGCTCCATTGAGCTGAGTTCACACAACTTTCTCTCCCTCACCCGCTGCGTACTCGATGCCGCCATTGGCGCACCGGAACTTGGTGGTGGACAGTGTGAGAGCAGAGAATCCACACGCTTCCCTAGAGGTGTGGTAGTCGGTGCCTGGGTCAAGCCCGAAGGCTCCAGGCCGAAGTAGTGCCGACCCCTTTGCCGAAGGGCCGCTCTTCGCCATCATGCTCGTTGAGCTGTCCACCTTCTTGCTGTGGTTGCTGTTCCCACTCCCACCGCTGCCGCCTTCCTTCTTGGGAGCTCGGCACTCCCTAGCCTAGTGCCCTGCCTTGCCGTAGTTATGGCACTTGCCCTTCTTCTTGGCATTATTCCCGCCACTGGCACTGCTTCCACTGTTACCTTGGTTGGAGTTAGTGTCGCTTGATCCACTCGCGTACGCTGCGTTATTGATGACGCCGTTCCTGCGCCGCATGGCCTCATTGCGCACATACTCAGAGACGCGTGGATACGTGAGCTCCGACTCCGTCCAACCACCCAGAGTGGTGATCATTGGGCCCCAGCTTGGCGGCAAGGCCATGAGGAGGATCATGGCTTGCATGGCTTGGTCGAGATGCCAGGACATTACACGGGCTTCTTGAAGCAGTCCCTCAAACTGTTCGAGGAATTCTGGGATCGACTCTCCCTCGCCCACCCGCAATCCGATGAGGCGTTGCAGGATGAACAGCCGATTAGCAAGGGAGGTTGATTGGTACACGTTCGTCAGCTTGGTGTAAGCCTCAGCTGCCGTTATGCACCCCTCGATGTGGGATAGGAGGGACGGAGAGATAGAAGTGACGAGAAGCGCCAACGCAATGTCGTTGCGCTCTTGCCAAGCATCGTACTCTTGGCTTGTCTTGTCCTTGGGTTCCACCTCCGTCCCTTGCAGCATCTTCCGGTACCCTCGCACCCTCATTATCACCTCAAACTGCCATTTCCAGGTCCCAAAGGCTTCGCCATCGAACCTTGCTATGGCATTGGCCGCGCCGAACTCGGCGGGCCTTGAGGGGAGAGTGAGCGCCTGACTTTCCGGCATGGTGCCGAGTCGGTCAGCGGTCCTCTCGTTGGCTCTGCGCGTTCTCCTCTGCTTCGTTGAGACCGATGTTTGCTGATGAGGCCGATGTCTGCTATCAAGTTGTCAAGGTGCAATCCGTTGCATGCCCCTCCAGCTGATGGCCCCTAGCTATGGTGGAGGAAGTGCTCCCACAGACACGAGGTCGTACCCACAAGGTCAGAGCTTGTCTCGTTAGGACTTGAGGGTCATACCCACAAGGGCAGAGCGTGTCCTCGTTCCTTGTCCGTGGAGAGCGGTTTGGACCACGAGCCGAACTCATGTCTGTCCTCTCACACTTGTACGCACCTTAGGCCTAGGTAGGCCGACGACGGAGCAAATGGAGCTGAGTCTTCAACGCCGTGAGTCTTGGATGCCGATGAACCTGCCACTTATGTGAGCGGAGGGTTTGCGATGGTCACTGATCAGTGTGGACCCATAATCCTTTGTCGACCCGCCTGAGGCAAACGGTCTAGAAAACGGAGTACAGTGACATCCGCCGACCGCTCATAACATTTCAGCTATGAGAAGATATCCCCTTCAGGATCGTGTTTCCACACTGTTCAGCTCACAAAGCTTGTCCCTTCCGTGGCCTCTTGGTTTCCCCTTTTAGCTTGTCCCATGTCTTTTATATCTACCCTTGGTTGGCCAACTTATGCCTTAGTTTTCAGCACAAGTCTCAAGGGTAAGAAGTGGACACTTAGAATGAGCAAATGAGTAGTACATATAGCAGTGGCGAGCTTGGGTGCCTTGGCTTGAGGCCGAGGCGCCCTAGCGCGATCTCTAGGGTGGTGCGCACGCACTTTAGGCCCCTAGGTGCTCGCGCACCTTAGCCCCCTTTAGGCGCGCGACCTAGCGCCCTAGGCGGGACTTGAACCCGCAATCCTGGAACTAATCCGCTTGCTCATTTAAGCCAAGGAGCGAACCTGGGAGACTTGCGCTACAAGCGCAGTGCATACTCGGTTCGTCCTGCGGGGGACTTGCTCCGTAGAGCAGTGCATGCCCGACTAAATCTGCCGCTGACTGGACAAGGGGCATACCAGAAATAACAACACTTTCATCCCTCTTCCAGAAATTCACTCAGTAGAAATACACTGAGAGTCAAGGGGGGACTTTGCTAGATACAGAGCTTCAAATCTCACTTGAAATGGTCAAGAAACGAGTACAAACAAGGCTGAAAAAGACTGACATGCAAGACTGGACTAAGTACTAGTTCTACCTCCTACGTTCTGTCCCTAGTCCCTACACTTGGTAATCCAGAAAAATGCTAAGTCTTGCGAGGTGTATTGTGAGGGGAGAAGTCCCTGTCCTCCTCGTTCGTGTCTTGGCTCACGCCGTTGTGACAGATCGCGTGATCCTTGCGCGTCCTTGCTCGGCCCCTGTCCTCCTCCCTCTGCTTCAGTCCGGACATTTATTGACGGTGTGGATCCATCAAGGCGATCGATCTGCCACATCGTCGATCGATGGTCCACATCCTCATCCTCTGCCCTCGTCGCTCGCTGATCAGACCTCCGAAGCCACTTCCGTGATTTGCACAATTAGTGCCGGAATAAGTAGCCCACGTTCCGATGGTATGAGCATCGAGCTGCGGCCGGGCTAGGATAAGTGGGACACCCAAGCGGGTCAGCCCACAATCTCTCACCGGACCCCGCTCCCATAGGAAAAGACAAAACACGATAGGTAGAAGGTTAGGAGAGAGGCTGGCCATCTCTCTCCTAGCCTTCTTGCCTTCTTGTCTTTTTCCTTGGTTGTCTTACCTTTTCTTTGTTTAGCTACAGTCAGTAGACCTTGACAACATAACAAGAAGTACAAGTCAGTAGAGAAGACATGATTTTCAACAGCGAACAGATCACCATGGACCCAAAAAGGTGGAGGCGGTCACTGATTTTTGGACACCCGCAAATTTTGGGGATGTCCAAGTATTTGTCCGCTTCTGCAACTACTACTTGCAATCTGTAAAGGTCTATGCTCAAGTGTCAATGCCTCTCTCGGATCTCACGTGAAGAGCCACTGAGTGGAATTAGGAGGATAGCGAACAAGAAGTCATTAACTCTTTGATAAACCTTTGATGACCTTGCCGCAAACATTACGATTGGCAGATGTTACGATGGACTACATCATAGCCACCAACGCATCTGATAGAGTCATCAGAGCCGTTCTTCTCCAAGACAATGGTGGTGGAGAACAAGTGGTCGCGTACATGTCAAAGAAGTTACACGGGACGAAGCTCAACAACGTGGTGCATGAGAAAAACATGTTCAAAGTCGTGCATGTGTTCAATACATGGTTTTGCCACCCAGAATACCGATGATGCATCGTCCGCACCGACCATCTCGGTTTAACTCTTTATGATGCCTAGAAACCGAGATGGTCGGCGCACCGACCATCTCGGTTTCTAGGCAAGTACTTGCCTAGAAAAACTAATTTGGTGGATGCTCGAAGCCAGATGATGAGTACAAAGAATGTCATTGGAGGAATACCATGACACCTATCTGTATGGAGATTTTTGACAAACATCGTCACCATAGAAGAAACATCTTGCCCCTTTATGAACCAGATTATACGGCTACACGACATTCCATCATGAGCGGGAGAGACAGTCGCTAGCAGTTTTGCACATGTTTTGATAGTTAGACCTAGCTATAAACAGTGTTCCATCCTCAAACCGATGAATAAAGAGAGCGGACCAGTCAGACGCTTGACTTAATTTGCATGACATTATGTCAGCCACTGAGGATTGATTGGGCACCCACGCCACCGACCGCCGAACTTGCGCATAACACCACCACTTCCATTGTGAGTGGTGAAACCCCCTTTGAAGTGGTATATGACAAACGTCTCACCATGTCTGTTGATGACTGAGTCAAATAAACATACTCACAGTTGATATCCATCGCCGGGAATTTTCAAGTGTTCGAGAGAAAACACGGCAGACCACTGCAAAGACACAAGTAACCATGAAGCGAACAGGCGACCGACATCACTGCGAGATGACTTTGCAAAGCTCAAACTGTGCAGATTTGGACCATTGGAGATCGATTGAATGCAAACCCTTGTCGTTGCTTGACTTTGCTTGCCTGACATCGTGGCTATTCATCCTGTTTTTTGCATCAGCAAGCTCAAGCACTACTTGGACCCCACTACGAACTTCCCTGCCACAAACGCCACCCCTCAACCTCTTGTACAAGTGGACGGGGATATTGAGTGCGGGCTTGAAGATACCATTGGACGTGGACGCGGTGAAGAAACGGCTGTATGTTTGGTCAAGTGGCACGGCTACGGTGCCGCACAAAACAGCCGAGAGCCTCCCAACAACCTTAGTGACGTCGATCACTTGGTTGACGGCCACTATCAAAGACACCGGCCTACGTCTGCTAGCAGGCCAGGACGTCGGAGCTAAAACAGGGGGAAGTGTTACATCCATGACTTACACGAGTCTCAAAACTTCGTGATTGGGCATTCTTGTCATGACATTCACATCCACCTATGTGACGATGTCAAGATCTTTACGCCGATCAGTCGAGGGCATTTTGGCCACTTGCCCCGACCTATGGTGTTGCGATCTAGAAGTTTTTGAAAGCTTTGACCACATTTTAGAATGACCAAGAGAAACGTCGCGAGCTACATTTGATGTCATGGTATTGGTTGGTCGATTTCTTGATGATGTTGGATACTCATTAAGTTACGCCTTGATAATCATGAAGCTCCCTGACTTCTTGGAGGAGCTCCTCGAAGCAGTCACTCACGGCGTGACCTCGCACAAGTCTCTCGTCTTAAGAGTCGATGGTGCAACACATACCTTGTTCTCATTTTGGTCATTATATGTATGTGCTTGACGCACTCGACACTTGTCATCGAAGTACACTTATTGATGAACAAAAAACATCTATTTATCCCAAATCCTTGCATTGTCTTTTGTCCCACACCTCATCTATGTGAACCACCTACATTCCTGTTATGTACCAAACGTACACGAGTCCCTGATATTTCCAAGTCAGTGTTTTTGTTACTACACAAGCAGCCCACCATGTTGCAAGACCTTGAAACTCACTCTGATGGTCAAGGGCAATTTGGCCAACTACCCTTGCCCTCCTGGAAACCTTCCCGAACCTTATGACAACTTTGACCACTCTCACAAAACCACGATAGAAGTGTCGCGACCTTTCGGACGACTTTTCGACGCACCAAGACGAATCTGGATTTATAAAGATGTGTCTTACATCTTCGCCGTTGATTCTCTAATTCGACCACTCACGACAAAACTCCGCACGTATCGCTTGAAAATCAACACAACGACCCCTAATATACCTCATTAACAACTCAACACTTGTATACATATGTTCAATGATATTGATACCTGTCATCGAAGTACAATTATTCCTATATGTAAAATGCCCAAGTATCCCAAATTCTAAATTGTGTTCTACCTCGCAACTTCTACCTGTTCACCATCTACGCCCTGTTCAGCAGAACACTTGCTATCAGAGCGTAGCGTTACTCGGGAGGCATCCAAAAACTTTACCCATCTGGAGGACCACCTCATACAAGTCGTCAACGCATCTCGCACATCAATATATTGCAGACTTTGCGACTATGACGTGAGGCGAGTGAACGCAACCGACGACTGGCAACGGGTCTTTGACAACAAATTTGGCGATGGAGGAGCAGAACGTGCCTATGCACGTGAATCGTGAAGGGTCAGCGAACGTTGGCGTGGCAGGCTATACTGCAGTTGGATCAACCTCTACGGCTTCGATGACCAACCCGGCCACGGATCCAATGGCAGTGAACTTGCCCTCCCTAATGACAGCCTCGACAATGACAGCGGGAACGATAGGTGGCACCTGACAACAGGCGCAGATCAACAAGGAAGTGGTGAGTCATATCTACGTGCTCGAGGGGATCAACAACCATCTACTCCAACAGCCCAACATTGTGGTGGAGGCTCTTTACAATGCAAGAGCAGGACAAGCGGTGCTTGTCGAGAGAAATTCCCAACTCTCGATAGAACCCAAAAGTTTCCGGCTCTACTAGAACCATTTGATCCTGCAAATTCTAAAGGACTGACGGTTCGGATGTGGCTGACAGTTTTGAAGGCGTAATTCAATGCTGCTAGTGTCAACAAAGAAAAAAAATTATATTGACACTGCGACCGCGCTTCTGCGTGGTACGGTGCCGAGTTGGTGGTCATGTCTAGAGATCGTCCAACAACAATATGAGATCGGCGGGAATTCATCGACGGTTAATAACGCCCGTCTTACGTCGCCGACCACGGCGTTCTATCCTTGGAGCAAATCAACCCACAATGGCAAGACGTACTAAGGCCACCGACCGACTGGAACAAATCATCGCGCGCTATGCTTGCATGATTTAGATGACATAACAAGATTTCCAACACACGATACAAGCTCTGGCGTCTCAGGCAGTAGTCAGCATGACAGAGTGCACGCGGAGATTCCGCGAGATCATCACCGGTGCAGACATCGCCCTCAACAAACTCTGTTTTCACTACAAAAATGGGCTCAAACGAGACATCCAATGGACAGTTCTCATCTTTGGCATCCAAAACGACTCGTCCCATATGATCGCAGCAGCAGAGAGGATCAACAGCACCAACTACAACACTCGGATCCCTAAATCCTACGGCTGGCGACCTCCTAACCACATTTTGTTTGGAAACGGTATAAGCCAGTCTGGGGACTCATCGACTCCAATGGAAGTGGACTCCGTCGACCAAAGAGACACGCAAACCTCCTACAACTGCGAAAACGTCGAGCACATTGCTCGCACTTGTCGGAGCAAGCAGCAGGCCAAAAAGGAGGGGAAGCCACAGAAAAATGTGTCGGGAAATGACAAAGGGCAGGAATGGAAGGCGCGACTCTTGTCTGTGAGGAACAATCCGCACCAAACAATCACCCATCTATATTTCCTACAACACCGCAGAGGGCTTATGAGATCACAAAGTTTGACTAGGGGTACGAGGACGACCAACAAGTGAGACTGCTAAAAACCCAACCTCGAGAATGCAAGAGTCGAAGAACGGTATCGGCACTATTGAATGGAGTAGCTTCTCGTGGTTTTGTAAGCAACAACAGTTTTTAAGCTGGGTTTACAGACCAAACCAGGGGTGTTTGCAGGAAAAACTTTCAACGGGAGATTACACACATAGAAACTTTAAGAACCACTACGACTATAGGTGGGAGATCTATGAGATGTTGCGCCCTGGAGGCCCTGTTGAATGAGTGATCACAAAATCTTCCTTGGACAAGATTTCCTGTACCGACACAATCTGCAGGTTGACTAGAATAGTGGAACATCTACGTAGAAGCCGACGGTGCTAAACGACAACTTCTGTGTGTGGGACGGAAGATGACAGCTGCACCAGCAATGGTGGAAGCAGCAAAGAAAGCCATCGTAGCCAAAAAGCAACAACCTGTGCAGCCGATACTGCTTAACGTGGCCAAGTACTATATACAATGAGGAGCTTGTTCGTGGCTTGTACATCTCAAGCCAACAGAGGAAGCAGAAGTGGCACCAGCTGACTCACCATCGTCATCGCCCCCATCAGCCTCGTCGGCATGGACAAAGTTCGCAATGGTGCCCGAAGAGTTCGCACCACTTATCCAAGAGTTTGTGAGCGTTTTCCTCGATGAACTTCCGAAAACTCTACCACCTCAATGGGACATCGACCATCGCATCGAGCTAAAGCCAGGTAGCCAACCCACAGTTTGAGGGTCCTATGGGATGAGCCAACACTAACTTACCGAGTTGAAAAAGCAACTCGACAAGGTGCTCGGTCAGGGGTTCATTCGCCCATCCATGTCACCATATGCCGCACTAGTGCTGTTCGTAAGAAAGAGAACTGGTTGAATGTGGATGTGCTTGGACTATCAGGAGTTAAACAATCCTACCACCAAGAACCGCGTCCCTCTTTCCCGAGCCAACAAACTCTTTGACCAACTCCAAGGGGCTCAGTTCCTCACAACGTAACAGTTATCAACAGATCTACATGGCAGATGGTAACATTGTGAAGATGGCGTTCCAAACTCACTATGGGCATTTCGAGTTCAAGGCAATGTCGTTCGAATTTACAAATACCCCGGCGATGTTCAAGGTGGCAATGAATAACAATTTTTGCCCATAGCTCAACAACTTTGCCATGGTGTACCTCAATGACATTCTTGTGTACAGCTGCACCCAAGAGGAGCACGATGGACATCTTTGAAAAGTTCTCAAAGTTTTACAAAGAGAGAAAATTTCCAGAGAAATCTCAAAGTGTGACTTTAATTGCTCTTCCATTAAGCTTTTCGACCACGTTATCAACGGCGGATGGAACGCCGTGGATCAGAAAAAGTGGCTGCAATCGCTAATTGGCCAACGCCAACCAAGGTTCGAGATGTTGTAGTTTTCCTTGGCTTCTACAACTACTATTAGCGCTTTTTACGGGATTACACCCGAGTGTCAGTGCCTCTTTTTGACCTCACTCGATAAGAGAACGAGTGGCGGTGGGAGGAGAACGAACAAGAAGAGTTCACCGCTTTGTAGAATGCTCTGACCTCGGCGCCAACCTTGCGATTGGATGATCCAACAGTTGACTCCGTCATGTCTACAAATGCCTCAGGTCAAGCCCTTTTCACAGTCCTCCTACAGGACCATGGCAACGGTGCATAATTGGTCACATGCATGTCTCAAAAGCTACGAGGACCAGTATTCAACTACGCCATACACGAGGAAGAAATGCTGGTAGCCATACATGTGTTAAAGACGTGGCGGTGTTATCTGGAGTGCCATCGATGCATCGTATGCACTGACCACCTATTCGTTTCGGTGGCACAAACATGTGGTGACCTCTGGCATCGTTGCACGCCTCACATATCACTGATGCAGGTGACAGGAGAGACAAGATGCAACGGCCGGCTTACTTAGGTTGTCGAGACTTGGCTGTGGGTCGTGGGTACGTCAGCTGTTTGACCTGGACTTGTCAAATCTTGTCATATGCCCACTTTTTGCTACTTCTTGGCCAACCCGGGTTCACACCCATGACAGATACATTGCATGATTGAGTGAGAATGATAAATTGGGGAGGGGAGAGGTTCAGCCTCAACTTGGATGGGATGAAGCGTCAAGCGAGAGCAAGCTCGCTGCTTGCTCCCTCGTTGCTTGCTTGTCTACCCCATCCCGTCACTCTCTAGCTTTGTTTGGTGTGACAATTGTAGTTGCTCACAGAAAAACCTTACCTCACGTTCTGCATTTCTATGGCATCCTACCATTCTTGAGGGTTGTTTCTTCATCAATTTTCCATCTCAGTTCCTCTCTCTCTCTCTCTCTCTCTCTCTCTCTCTCTCTCTCTCTCTCTCTCTCTCTCTCTCTCTCTCTCTCGACCTCCTACTGGTGTGAGGGCATGAAGTGAGTGTGGTTGTATTGTTTCCTCTCAACCGCGAGATCCATGCAGTGGGTTGTCTCCGATTGCCGCTGCTCCCACTGCCACTCTGGCTGCCATTGCCGCTATCGCTCCTACCGTAGTTCAAGATTCCTCTCTGCCAGCACATGATTGGTAGCACGTGCTTTGTGGGAGCTGATTACATGTCGGCTTCTTCTCTTGGGCATGGTGCTGAACGACCATCTTTGCTTTGAGCAGCCGTTCGCTAACACGACCATTGTCGTGCGCACGTACACATCAACTATAGCAATAGTAGCTTCAGCAGGGAACTTGCTGCACTGCCACGGATAGTCTTGTCCTCCACTATCTATGGCAATCGTGGCTGCATCTCGTCATCTCCTCTTACAACAATCTCGTTCTCCATGTCCACCGCAGCTACATTAACTTAGCAACGACAGTGTGAACGACGTTAGAGTGCTTCATTTGTTGCAACACCAAGAGTAACTACATCCATGGCAGTGGTGACCACGACAACCGAGCTTGTGCTCCTAGCCGCTCCCTTGCCACCTTGCTTTCCAAAAGTGCTCCACTTATAACGCCAACAGCAGTTACCCTACCTTGCCGTCCATTTCACTACCCTGCAGCCACTGCCACTTAGGTCCCCATCCCAACCACAGTTTCACCGCTCCTCGGGGCTATCTTGTGGATTGGCTTTGGCTACAGTCCATCCTACCACCCGGCAACTGCATGTGTGATAGCCGTAGCAATTGCGTCAACCGCCAGCCACCAGCATCAATGGCAGCTATAGTCACGGCAGCTGTAGTCACGGCAGCTGCAGCCACGGTAGCAGATGATCGCGCCCCGGCTGCTTTGATGGCTATGACTGCCATGTTGGCGCAAAAGGAGGTTGCGGTTGCACCGCCCGGGTCGTACTACAAGGGCCATAGCGCGGGTCATCATACAAGGCATCATCGCGGGATGGTAGAGAGGTTGCCTGCATCCGAACGCTCATCCCACCTTTGGCATTATCCTGTAAGAGACGTTCTCCCCACTTCTTCGACAACTTGGGGGGGAGAGTGAGTTTTCTAGGATTGAGACAGCCACCACAAAATTCTTTGTCCTCATCCCCAGAGACGTGGTTTCTGTAGCAGTCACTATCACTAGCGCTGCCTCTTTTGTGAAAGAAGTCGCAGCGACCTCAGGAGCCACCTTTATAGCCGCGGCTCACTCGTCCCGTACCCCTGCAACCACCTCATTGAGTTGTGCTACCAAAGCCTACACCAAAGTTGTTGTCTTCATCGGACCCATTGCTATAGTAGCTGCTGAGATTTGCATATAGGTATCCCCTATCGCATTGGCGATCACCTCTAGTACTGCGGCTGCTACATCTGCATCAGCTTCAATAGCAACATCCATTTGTACATCCACAGCCGCAGTAGTTACAACCCCATCGTCAACATCATCTTCGGCTTCTAGGGTGGTGACTGCTGTCATCTCCTTGACCGCTGTCCTTGTGACTCTAGTGGTCGTGTCAGTCGCTGGTGGCTTAGCACTAGTAGTTCCACCAGCATCTATAATTTCTATGCTTGTTGATGTAGCAGCATCATCCATCCCTCCTCTTCTTTCTTTCATCCTCCCTTCTTCTGTTGCTTCCACTACTCGGCTGCTACTGCTGCACTCTTTTCCCCGCTGGTTGGTTCCCTGTTGTCTACACCCTCTCTTGTGTGGGCTGGGGTTGCGACATGTCCTGCAACTCCCTTTCTACATGCAAAAGGCTTCCCTCATTTTTCTCATGCCCACTGGGGTGGGGGAAACTCTGCCAGAAACTTTTGGTAGAGCACCTTGCTCATCAGCATGCGTGGTGACGATGAGTCCCTCCTAGCAGATGTGAAATGGCAGCTCAACCGCGCGCTTGACGCCCTGCGTGATGTTGAGGAGGGCCTCAAGCTCACTGTAGACAACCGCGCTGGCTTTGCTGATGAGGTCGCTGCCATTGTCCTCAAACGCTTTCAAACAACGTCTAGCACTGCTGCCGCTCGCTCTACTAACTCTGGCTCCTCTTTTGCTCCCCCTGCTGCCAGCCACTCCTCTTCTGTTAATGCTGTCGTCACCCCCGCTCTTGTACCACGGCAACATGACTTCTTTTCGCAGCCTCCTTTCCTCTTCCTAGGCCTTGCATTCTCCTCCTGGGAGGGGCAGTTTAGCGCCTGGGCTCAGGGTGAGTGCCTCTAGGAGTATGACTTCCCCCCTGACCCTGTAGCTGACTCGCCTTTTATCCCTTTGCCTGATGAAGCCGCTAGTGCTATCCCCGTCCTTATCCCTGTCGCACCAGAGCACATTGTGGACGACGTTGGCATGTTCAACACCGGTCCTATTGGTGGTCGCAATGCTGATCCTCTCATCGCCTATACTATGTTGCGCTATGGTAGTACAATAACCGGTTAGGCTATAGAGAGTGCTCTCATTGTGCAGTTTAATACGTTGTTGATGCGTGCTCACGAGACAGCCGATGCTTTTTGGGCTTGCGATCTCAAGCTTCTTTGTAAGACCGGTGAAGCTGCCCCTGGGCAGCTGTCTGCAGTCCTCAATATGGTCAACAGGCTTATGCCTAAGCTCCCTCACATCCTTCGTAGCGTCGAAACAGACGAGATCCAACGCCTTGCCTCCCAGCCTGTCCTTGTGCATTCACCTCCAGGCGTTGGTGCCCTCTGGGACATCACCGCCGAGCGTCTTGCATCATGTTGGACTAGTCTACGGAACAAGCGTCTCCATAGCTCTGTCGTCACGGGAGTTGCGGCTCTGACCACTGTTACGACTCCCTCCACTGCCTCCTCATCCTCCTCCTCTCCTTCTTCCTCCAATAGCTCCACTGCCACTGCTCTTACCTCCCAGGGTTGTGAACACGGTCACGGCAGGGGAAATGAGAAGGGGAAGGAGGGAGAGAGTAAGTGCATGCCTCTTCTTTGCATGTCCCTAGTGCTATGGTCTGATGGAACTGCGGCTCTCCTAAGTACTTGGCGCGTGCATTTCCCGCTTCCCTGGATGACCTTTGCCTCGTCCGTGCCATGCGGGCCCACAGGGTGTGTGTTGCTGGTACTTTTATGGCAGCCGTGTCTTCATCTAGCTTGCTCTCTTCATCACCGTCAACAACAATGTCCTTGGTTTAGGGCTACAATGCCACAAGGGTTCCTTTTTTTCCTCCATGGTCCCTTATCATTAGGATTGGCTACCCCTTACGGTGCTCCACCTTATGTGAATCCACCTTCGTCCATCTACACCGCCTCAGCGTGGCTCCCTCCTCCCTCTGGCATGATGACTCCGGCCACTATTACATTTGTCGCGGGTGACGGCGAGCGTCAACTGGAGCAGTCTCCGCTTCACCTCCTTTGCCTTTGTGATGAAGGAGAAGAGGGTGTTGCTTTGTTGGCCAGCGGTCTTACATGTCAAGCAAACACAGATTTTCGTGGTTCACCCCCGGGTCATGTGAGTGGGTCGTTGCCTCCCCCTGTTCTGTGGATTGAGCATTGGCAGTCCATCCCCCTCGCACACTGTCTTGCTGCCTCTACGTCCTCTCCCTGCTCTATTGGCACTGTGGCGACATGTAACATCCTGCCCCCTGCTCGTTCATTAGGTATCTTTTGGGTCCTAGATTTTGGAGCCACCCACCACATGACGTCTGCGCATGCCTCGTTTTTCTCCCTTGGCGCCGATGGTGATGTCCGCTTTGTTTGTACTGGGTCTGGTCAGTTACTCCTTGTCCAAGGTGTTGACATTGTTTGCTTTGTTGGTCCCAGTGGCGCTGTGTACCTTCTTGACATGCTGTACATCCCCTCTTTAGAGCTCAGCCTACTACCGGTGTCCTCCTCGACTATCAACACATGAAATTCTCTGCTAGTCAAGGTGTTGGCACGATGCGTGTGAGTCCTCCTGATGGTGTTGTCCTACGTGGTGTGAGGTGTGGTAAACGGTATTGTGTTCCCCTTTTCTCCCCTTCTTCTACACCAGTTGGCATCGCATTTGCTCTTGTGGCTCCCTCTCTTTCTCCTTCTCTTGTCCATCTATTACACCGTCGCCTGGAGCATGTACGAACTGACACCATCTCTAGCATGCTACATCTCCAACCTGCTTTAAGACTTTCCCCCTCTACCTTTTTTTCTCCCAGTCCCTCTCACTGCCTTGACTGTACTCAAGGCAAGATGCATCGCTCTCTTTTCTCCGAGTCCGAGTCCTAGTCTTGTTTCCTTCTTTGTTGTGTGCATGCCGATGTCATGGGTCTCCTTCTCCATGATCTCCTTGGTGATGTCGATCGGTACGTTTTGTGCCTCATAGATGATTTTTCTTGTTTTTGTTCGGTCTTTGCTCTTCGACAAAAGAGTGACATCTGCCATATTGTGGAAACTTGGCTTGCTCAGGCAAATTGGGCTTGATAGTGCTCACTGCGTGTCTTTTGCAATAATCGCGGCGGTGAGTTCCTTGGACCCACCGCCCGCTTTCTTGCATCCCAGGGGGTGTGTCTCAAGACTTCTGCTCCCTACACACCCCAACAAAATGGAGTGTCCAAACACTGGAACCGCACTCTTGTGGAAGATGTCCGGACTCTCTTGCCAGAAGTCTGGTCTCCCCCGCTCTTTGCGTTTGAGGCCATGAGCTACATGACTTGGATTTGGAACCATGTACCCCGTGTTCCCCTTTTGCACTCTGTCACACCTATTGAGCGTTGGTACGGGGCTGGCGCCGACCTTCGGCTTGCCTGCGTTTGGGGTTGCATTGCCTCTGTGTGGTTGCTTGATGACTTGCGCGATGGCAAGCTCTCCCAGCGGGGTCGTATGTGTCCATTCTTTGGTGCCTTGTCTTTATCAAAGGCTTGGCGCTTCTGGGATCCCGTCCGCTAGCCATCATTGAATCTCGCGATGCATTGTTCTTTGAGTCGGTCTTTCTTCATGATATTGGCCACCTTTTGTTTGCTGCCTCCCTCCTACCCCTCTCTCGGTTGGGGAGGTAGGGATTTGGTTCTGTCATGCATGTAGTCCCTTCTACTATGGCCTTGTCGTGTGCACCCTCTTTGTTATAGTCATTCGGCGTGTCGCCTCCAATTTCTTCTCCCTCCTTGTTGTCATCTTGCACGTCCGTGCACCAAACTCTCCGGTCACATCCTTGTCTGCCTCCGCGTCGTTGCCACCAACCGCCAGCTCCCCGTCTCTGCATCCGAATGTCCCCACACGGACACATGACCATGCGACGCCAGACGCCTGTGTGACCTCAGATCCCCCTCGATCCATATGTGTCTCGCCCTTTATCCGTGGTGGACACATTCGTGTGCTCCCACACCACACCTCTAGCGTAACTGTTGAGTTCAATTGTCCATTCCAGTCCCAGACCGCTCCGTCACCTGCGGTACCCGCTCAGTCTCCCGTCGTGCATGCTCGGTCTCCCATCGTGCAGACGGGCATGGATGCTCTTGGTCTTGCCACTCATGTAGTCCACCCCAGTTCCGCTCTAGGCTACTCTCTACTCGTCTCTGAGAGCACGTGTGTAGTCGCTGCTGCTGTGGCTGCTATCGTTGTTGAGAGTCATGCCACCATTGGCCCACCATCCCTCTCCCCAAAACCTCCCACAACTAGTCAGGCTTGCTCGGCCCCTGGTGCACCACAGTGGGAAGCAGCGATGCGTGATGAGTTGAAGGCCCTCGACGACCATGCTCTGTACGAGCTGGTTAACCTACCCCCAGGACGCAATGCCATTGATGCGCTATGGGTCTTCACGTTCAAGTACGAGCTTGACGGGACAACTGACAAGTGCAAGGCTTGCCTCACAACGAAGGGATTTTCCCAAGTTCTAGGTGTTGATTTTGAGGAGACGTTCGTGCCAGTCGGCTGCTCCACCACTGCTTGAGCCCTGTTGATCCTCGTCACCCAGCATGATTGGGAGTTGGAACAGATGAACGTCAACGCCTTCCTCCATGGATATTTAGATGAGGAAATCCATTTGGTTCAGCCCCCTGGGTTCTCCGATGGCACCTGCACACTCTGGCTACTACAGAAGGCTCTTTATGACCTAAAGCAATCACCGCGAAGCTGGAATCAAGAGATCACATCCATGCTTGAGAAGGGCGGCTGCCGATGAAGCACTCTATCACCCCTCCTTGAGCTCCTTTTGTTGCCATCCTCATGTATGTGGATGTGATGTGACTTATCACATCACCTAGCCAGGAGGTTGTGAAGATTGTGAAGTCTCTCCTCCAGTCCACCTACAAGATGAAGGACCAGGCTGCCTACGTCCGTATCCTAAGGGAGCACTTCTCCTTGCTCCTCGAGACGTACGCACAACACCGGATGTGTCCAAGCTGTGAGAGCCAGTCGATGTGACAGATTACGTTCGCGTGATTGGCTCCCTCATGTACCTGGCAACGACGACCAGAGCAGACGTTGCCTTCGCCGTGAAATTCCCGGCACAGTTCTCACAGTGTCCGATAGAGAGACATTTGGAGGCCGGACTGCGTGCCGTCTGGTTTGTTTTTTCCACTGCTCGCACTGGCTTGTGCTATCAAGCACAACCGTCAATAGTGGTTGAATGATACAAAGACAACGACTGGGCACATGACGCCGACACCCGTACCCGCACTGGTTACATCTTCCTGGTGGGCAATACCGTTGTGTCGTGGAAGTGTGGCAAATAGGGTTGTGTTGCTCGCAGCTTTAGTGAGGCTCATTATGTTGCACTTGGCGCTAGGACATGTGAGAGCATCTGGTTGTGTCGTCTTTTGTAACATTTGCGTGTTGCGTTTGCGCCGTGACAATCAAAGCACTAAAGCCGTTGTTGAGCACGATGGCATGCATCACACATTCACCAAGCACATCAATGTGGAGCATCATTTTGTGCGTGAAAGAGTGGCTGTTGGTGATATCCAGATCGTTCAAGTGGAAACTCGACATCAGAGAGCTCACTTCCTCACGAAGGCGCTCAGCAACATCTTCAAGGCTGCACTCCAGCCGTGGGGTTATTATGTGTCCGTGACGTACCCGGTTGAGTCATTGTGGTCGTGTGCTCTTGTGTAAAATCATGCTAGTCACATCTTGTGATGTCCATGTGCATATGTGTGGTGCGTCGGCGGTGAGTCATGGGGGAGTGTTGGTTTTTGTGGCACAGAAATGTAGTGACCTATGGCCTCGTTGAACGTCTCACACAGTACTGATGCAAGTGACCGGGAGAGACAAGATGCGATGGCTAGCTCGCTCAGGTTGTTGAGACTTGGCCGTGGGTTGTGGGCACATCAGCCGCTTGACCTGGACTTGTCGATCTTGTCATATGCCGACTGTGTACTTCTAGGCAAACTCGGGTTCCTACGCATGACAGATTTTTTGCATGGTCGAGCGATGACAGAAAAATGGGGGATGGGAGATTCAACTCAACTTGGACAAGACGAAGCGTCGAGCGAGAGTAAGCTCGCCACTTGCTCGCTCGCTGCTTGCTCGTCCCTCCTACCTCGTCACTCCCTAGCTCTGTTTGGTGTGACTGCTCTAGTTGCTCGCAGAAAAACCTGACCTCATGTTTTGTGCTTCTATTGCATCCTGGCGTTCTTGAAGGTTGTTTCTTCACCCATTCTCCATTGCACTACCTCTCTCTCTCTCTCTCTCTCTCTCTCTCTCTCTCTCTCTCTCTCTCTCTCTCTCTCTCGGCCACCTACACCACCATGCGTTGAAACATTTAAAGACGCGGCCGAACCTCAATCGACATCAAACCCGATGGATAGAGTTTCTTGAATCCGGGTTCAACTACGATATCGAGTACCGGCCAGGCAAAATCAATCCAAGAGATGCACTCAGTTGTCGACCAGGTCTAATGGCCGAGGCAGCAACGCTACTGTTGCAACAAGGTCTGTATCTCGAGCGGCTGTTCACACTGAGGAAGTGCGTAGAGACTTCCTAGCAGCACAGCCGCTGACCGGGCGTCAGTGCCTAGTCAGACGGTGACGACAGTCACAGGTCGTACACACAACGGCAAGGGTTTGGCTAGGAGACACAAGTCAAAGTGTCAGAATGCTTCAATATAGCATATGCAGAGAGAAATGACAACTGACAGGTCCAGGGCATAAATACCTGCCGCGGCGCACGGCGGGTGTCGCACGCGGCAGTCCAAGAGCTGTCCTAAAGCCGGCCCAAAACCACTGTTTTGGCCGTAACTCTGCGCACACATGTCAGAATCCTACGCCGTCTGAACCTAGATGTGCAGAATCAAAAGACGCACGCAACGACTGGTCACATGCATGCATCCATCGACTGACAACGAGTATAAAATGCAAAATCATGCAAATGGGCCTCATGCCCAGTCCGCCGAAAGGCGCCTGCAAGACGTAGAAGGCACAGCAAGGAGTCCCGGTGACATCTGGGGCTCTGGAACAGTGGTCGGTCAGCTCCAGACGGGTAGTCCGCCGCCTGTCGTCGCACCGATGTCACCAGGGCCGCCTGCCTCAGGGATCTGCACGAGTATGGACACAGCCGAGTGGTCACAGTAAACTGTACAGGAACGGCACAANGCAAGTGCCTTCGTCAAGAAATCAGCTCGCTGCAAGTCAGTGCCAACCCACATGATGGAGATCACGCATCACTCCACCAGATCACGAACAAAGTGATGCTCAACCGCAATGTGCTTTGTGCGAGCATGAAAAACACCAGAGTTCTCCGCAATGGCGAGAGCACTCTGGTTGTCGCAACGCAGCACAATGGCGGGTACTGACTGCCCAAGCTCAAGAAACAAGCGCTGCAGCCAAACTGCCTCAGCAGCCCCTGCCCCCAAAGCCACATACTCTGCCTCCGACGAGCTACGTGCGATGCAGCCCTGCTTCCCGCTTTGCCAAGACAAAGCGGTACCACCGAGCAGAAACACGTAGCCAGTGCGACTGCGCCCGTCAGGACTCCAAGCCCAGTCGCTGTCAGTGTAGCCGTCAAGGACCACCGAACACTGCCGACGAAAGCAGAGTCCGAGATACGGCGTGGAGACCACGTACCGTACCACTCGCACAGCCGCGTGAAGGGCTCTTGCACTTGGAGCCTGCAAGAACTGAGCGAGGAGGATGACGGCGAACGCGATGTCGGGACGCATGGTAGTGGCCAGGTACATCAGAGATCCGATAAGACGGAGGTACAAGGTCACGTCCACTGTCTCTCCCAGCTCTGTAGGGTCATCCACCTTCAGGGCATCCTGCCCGTAAGGTGTGATTGGTGTGGAAGCAGTGGGCACTGCACCAAGGAGATCGCTAAAGCGCTCCCCCACGACTCGTGCGTATCGGGCCTGATGCAGCAACAGTGTCCGATGTCTGCGATCTCGCACAATCTCCATACCAAGAAACACCGATGCAGGACCGAGGTCCTTCATCCTGTAGGCGGTCTNCAGGACAGCCTTGGCCTCCTTCACGGCCTCCAGCGACGGAGACGCGATCAGAAGGTCATCAACATAGACCAGGATGGCGGTAAACCGCTCGGGTGTCGGCAGGATGAAGAGTGAGGGGTCTGCCTCGCTCTGTACGTATCCTGCGCGAGTCAAGGTGCCAGTGATCTCCCGGTTCCAACACCGTGGAGACTGCTTGAGGCCGTACAAGGACTTGCGCAAGCACCAGACCTTGTCACCGTCCTCAAAGCCTGGTGGCTGCGCCACGTAGATCTCCTCATCCAAAGAGCCATGGAGGAACGCGTTGTTCACATCCATCTGGTGTAGTTCCCAGTCATGCTGAGCTACTACACCGAACAGAGCTCGAGCTGAGGTCATGCGGCCGACAGGGGCAAAGGTGTCAGTGTAATCAACTCCCTCAATCTGAGAGAACCCCTTGACGACCAAGCGGGCCTTGTAGCGTTCCAGTGAGCCATCCGGCTTCACTTTCTTNGAGCCATGGAGGAACGCGTTATTCACATCCATCTGGTGTAGTTCCCAGTCATGCTGAGCTACTACACCGAACAGAGCTCGAGCTGAGGTCATGCGGCCGACAGGGGCAAAGGTGTCAGTGTAATCAACTCCCTCATTTTGAGAGAACCCCTTGACGACCAAGCGGGCCTTGTAGCGTTCCAGTGAGCCATCCGGCTTCACTTTCTTACGAAAGACCCACTTGACCTGAATCGCCTTCCTCCCAGGGGGAAGGTCGACCAGCTCGTAGACTCCGTGCTCTCGGATAGCGCGAAGCTCATCCTCGCAAGCAGCTCGCCAGGCATCAGCATCCTGCGATGAGAAAGCCTCCCTCAATGTGCCCGGGTCCGGCGCCATAGAGGGGGAACTCTGCGTGGCAAGTGCACACGCCTCAGTGTCTGGCCTGACGGCCACGAGATCAGCTGCTGCGTCACAGGCGATGTGGAACTCGCGAGTGACCAGGTCGTGCCCTATGGGGCACGCTGGGTATACCTCTGAAAGCTCTGTGCGGACACTCAGGCCTAAGGCCTTTGTGCCTGGATCACCGCTCGGGATGCTACGAGTGGAACATCTGGGTCCGAAACCCGACGCTCGCTGAGCTCCAGAATCCGGTGGTCGAAGGCGACCACCGGGCTCACGGGAGTATCCGGAGGTCGAGGGACGCACCTCAGGCTCAGGAACAGGTACGACCACAGGGACAGGTACGACCACAACTGGTGAGGGTTGAGACGAGGCAGTCGGAGATGCCGTGCGCGGAGATGCGTGTGTGGGGGATACTGAGCTGGAGATGACAGCGGGCAAGGCTGGCCCGAACACTAAGACACGAGTGTCAGCCGACGTAGAGACAGGAGTAATTTGGGCTGGGTGAGACGCCGGAACAGGGGTGCCAGTGGACACAGAGGGTGATGCAGGAGGAGGCGTGGGAGCAGTGGTACCTGTGGGGTGCGAAGCTGGCTGGACAGGCGGGATCTCTGGACCAACGACAATGATAGCCGGATCATCAAGTATTGGAGATCGAGAGGGGACTCGAGCGGACACATCAGCCTGGCGAGGAATGGTCGCTGGCAAAGAGGTCTCCCCCATCCGCCGAGGACCCTCACAGGAGGGGACATGAGCTGCAGAAAGCGCTGTGATCGAAGTCAGATCACGGTATGTGAGTGAATCAGAAAACAGCACGTCACGGGACTCAATGACACGACGGTGAGTGGGGTCCCAAAAGCGCCAGGCCTTCGACCGTGGGGACATGCCGATGAAGGCACACAAGCGACCCCGAGGGGAGACCTTGGACCCCTGCTAGTCCTCGGTGTACCATACGGAGGCCAGAGATCCCTAGACGCGTGCGAGACGAAGATCGACACGGTGGCCAAACCAGAGCTCGTACGGTGTAACATGATCCGGAAGCGGACCATGCGGGAGGCGGTTCCAGACCCAAGTCATGTAGGCGAAGCCCTCGAATGCGAAGGACTCCGGGAGACCGCACTCAGACCACATGGTGCAGACCGCATCCTCCATGGTGCGGTTCCAGCGCTCAGATACACCGTTCTACTGTGGGGTAGCAGGAGCGGAGACCTGGTGAAAAATGCCGTGCTCAGCAAAGAAGGAGTCCATCTCGCCGAGGAACTCGCCGCCGCGATCCGAGCGAAAGGTATGTAGCATGTGGCGAGACTGACGCTCAGCCATCACGAGCCAGAGCCGAACCGCAAGGGCAGCGTCGCTTTTCTGACGCAGACTGTAGACCCACCGCATCCGGGTGAAGTCATCAGTCAGCGTCAGAACATACCGGCCCCTCTCGGACAGCGACTCGACCGAGAGAGGACCGAGCAGGTCCGAGTGGACCAACTCGAGGGGCCTCAGCGCTCGAGAACGCGAATCAGGGTAAGTGCACCAGTGCATCTTACCCTGAGCGCAGAAAAGACAGTCGGACTTGGGTGGCTTCTCGAAAGAAGCCACGTCAAGACCAAGAGCGGGCTGTGTCCGGATGAGCTTCGACACAGTGTCGGAGCCCACGTGACACAGACGTCGGTGAAGCAACCGCTGGTGTTCCGGGGATAGAATACCTGTGACAAAAACGCGACCAGAAGAGGAGGGAGAGAAAGGGGAGGAGGGCCGAGCAATGCGATACAAATCATCTATGACTGAAGCACGCAGGAGAATACTACGGGTGTCAAAAGCAGTCACAGTCGTTGAATCAGCGGTATGCTCGACGGAGAGACCAATCAGAGTGCAGGCACGCACAGACAGCAAACTGAGCTCAAGATCAGGCACAAACAGCACGTCAGAGAGATACAGGGGGCCAGACGGACCATCAAAGCATACAACCCCAACACCGTGAACCAGTAAGGACTGACCAGAACCTGTACAAACAGAACGGATAGTCGTGACAGGACCAAGTACCACAAGGTCACTACGACGACACGTCATGTGGTAGGTGGCACCGGAATCGATGATCCAAGTGCCACCGGAGTCACGACTGGTGGACGTCACTGTACAACGAGCAATAGAACACTCGGCATTAGAGGGACGCTGAGCCGTCAGTGGGACGGAACGACGTACATCACGAAGGTGAGACTCATGAATCCAATCAGTGCAGTCAGGCCCATCATCATCACATGCAGACTCTGCTCCCCCACACGTGTCATCACGAGTCACGAGGACGGACGAACAAGCAGTCTGTGACCCACTCGATGATGACAACACACTCGCACCTCCCTGAAAGCGAAGCGCCAGGAGATGACGAAGCTCGGTGATGGTGCGGTCACGTGGGTCTGGATCACTGCTGCTTGCCGGTGAGGATGCAGGAACAGCTGCAGTCGTAGTCGTCGCGCGTCAAGAGGAGTGTGCAGTCGACGTGCCGGACGAGGTGCGAGCAGCATGGGCAGCCTGAAGTCCGCGAGTGATGCGCTCCCAGTCGAGCGGCTGCTGGCACTCGGTGTAACGATGGGCACCTCCACAGTTGTAGCAGTGCACGGAACGGCCACTGCTACCACAGGATGACGACTGTTGCTGACCCGATCCACGCTTCCTATTCTTCTTCTTCCCCTGGGCAGCTGCTACAATGCCCTGCGTCTACGTGGGTGTAGACGGGGTCGAAGAGGAAGAGGAAGATGAGGTCGTGATGGAGGAAGGTGAGGGTGACTGCAGGAGGGAAGATGGTGGTGAGGCGTGGACTGCTGCAGCGAGGGAAGTCTCCTGATGTGCTATTGCTGCCTCGCGGGCCGACGTCACCTAGAGGAAAAGCTTATGGGCCCACGGGAGCAGCTGCAGGGTGGCTGAGAAAGGCTCGAGAGTAGTGTCGCTGTACCGTGTGAATATGTTGGTGTACTCCAGGCGAACTCCGAGCATGATCGTCCGAAGCGCCCACAGCTGTGTTCCCATGATGTCCCCAGGCGCGTGTAGATACGCATGGCGCGTCGCCAATAATCCGCTGCAGGCTCCGCTGGTCCCTGACGGAGAGAGTGGAAAGCGCGAATGTGTGACGCACGTGTGGCGTGCGTCTCTGCGGCCAGTAGGGACAACGCCAGATCCCAGCCTCCACGAGGATCAGCTCCGGTGCCTGTGCCAGCCTCACCGAGGAAGGGGCGGAAGTCAACGACAGTCTCGCGTGGCATGGCATAGAGAAGCTCTCGCATGGCCCGGGCTGCTGTCAGCACCTGTGCTGGATCTGTAGACTGGTATGGGCTGTGGTAGTAAGGGCACACTCCCTCAGAAGTGGCCCACACCTGAAACAGGATCTCCCAGCAGTCAAATCCATCCTCGCTGATGTACCGTGGAGGTGGTGCCTCAAAGTCCTTTGGCTACCGCTCCGTGGGGAGAGCAGCCGCAGGCTGAGGAGGGCAAGTGACGGGAAAAACTCCTGGAAGGGGGTGATCACTGGGGAATTCAGGTGACGATCGTATCGGGGACACGGGTGGAGGTCGGATACCCGTCTCCAGCTGTCGGAGACGCTCCTGTAGAAGACGAATCTCCCGCTCCTGGGAGTCATCCTCAAAGCCTCGCATGAATGGCTCGTCATCAAGGAGGTCCGCAGGTGGTGGGGAGACCACACCAGGAGGTGAAGCAGGAGGAGCACCTGTCACGGGCACCTGAGCCGAGTGCTGGGTGGAGGCCGCAACGCCGGCAGCTCCCTCAGAAATCCGTGGAGGAGCTGTGGACTGAGCGCGCAAGAGCTCAGTTAGTGTGCGGATAGCGTCAGTCTGCTCTCGCTTCAGACGGCGCATCTCCTCTTGCTGGCTGCGCAGGTCCTCAATGGCCTGCGAGCGAGGGCTCAATACCCCTGAAGAAGAGGAGGAGGGATCACCTTGTCCCTTGTCCTTGTCGTCGGGCGAACTCATGTCGCCGCTCACTATGGGATGACAGGTCAAGTTTGCCTGATTTCAAAACCGTCTGCGTTTCTCAGCGAGTTGAAACGCTGGCAACGTTTGACTTTTCAATTGAAAATTTGGCCAAGTGTAATGCTGACGTCAGCAAGTGGTTGCTGATGTCAGCACGACCTGATGACGTCAGCAACCAACAATGCTGACGTCGGCTCGTTCCCCTTTTTTTTCCTTTTTTTTTTCTTGTCACGGTTCTGCCGCTGCGCGATGGAGCGCGGCAGCTTCGCGGAAGTTGCGCAGTAGCTCTGCCCAGTTGCTGCTGCAGCTGTGCTGTCAGCTGCAGCAGCAGCTGCGTAGCTGCGTGTGCAGCGGTGGCAGCGGCGGCTCTGCTGCTGCGCGCGGCGGCTGCTGCTGCGCGCTGCAGCTGCTGCTGGCTGCCGCCGCCGCGCGCTGCTGCTGGCTGCCGCCGCCGCGCGCTGCTGCTGCTGCCAGTGCTGCGCTGCTACTGCCGCAGCGAATGCTGATTCTGCTGCTGTGCCGCTGCCGCTGCTCCGCTGCTCCTGCCGAGCCGCTGCTGCGCTGCTGCTGCTGCCGTTGCTGCCACGCTGCTATGGCGGCCGCTGTTGTTGCGCTACTGCTGCGCGGCTGCCGCCGCCGCCTCTGCTACTGCTGCTGCGGCTGTGAGGGGGGGAAGTGGCGGCTGACGCACCGCAACCGCCACACACCTCTGCGTGGCGGTGCGCGCTGCTGTTGCTGCCTCAGCAGCTGCGATCTCACGTGGTGGGTGGAGTGCGCGGGCGACGAACGGCCGTCTCCAACGGGTCCCAGAAGATCTGCTGCAGCGGTGACTCTCACTGCTGCTGCTCTGCTGCGTCTCTGTTGTGCAGCTCAGTGAGAACTGTCTCACTGCTCTGATACCATGAGGAAGTGCGTAGAAGCTTCCTAGCAGCACAGCCGCTGACCGGGCGTCAGTGCCTAGTCAGACGGTGACGACAGTCACAGGTCGTACACACAACGGCAAGGGTTTGGCTAGGAGACACAAGTCAAAGTGTCAGAATGCTTCAATATAGCATATGCAGAGAGAAATGACAACTGACAGGTCCAGGGTATAAATACCTGCCGCGGCGCACGGCGGGTGTCGCATGCGGCAGTCCAAGAGCTGTCCTAAAACCGGCCCAAAACCACTGTTTTGGCCGTAACTCTGCGCACACATGTCAGAATCCTACGCCGTCTGAACCTAGACATGCAGAATCAAAAGACGCACGCAATGACTGGTCACATGCATGCATCCATCGACTGACAGCGAGTATAAAATGCAAAAACATGCAAATGGGCCTCATGCCCAGTCCGCCGAAAGGCGTCTGCAAGACGTAGAAGGCACAGCAAGGAGTCCCGGTGACATCTGGGGCTCTGGAACAGTGGTCGGTCAGCTCCAGGCGGGTAGTCCGCCGCCTGTCGTCGCGCCGGTGTCACCAGGGCCGCCTGCCTCAGGGATCTGCACGAGTATGGACACGGCCGAGTGGTCACAGTAAACTGTACAGGAACGGCACAAAGCACAACACACACGAGGCTAGGACCAGCATGTCAGATACGACAATGCGAAATCCAAGTACGATGCACCCTATTGGAGGCGACAATTCACTCGCCAGGTGCTCATTCCCCCGAACGACGAACTTTGCCGCATGCTAGTGGAAGAATGCCAGGACACAGTCCTCGATGGACAGTTCGGAAAGGACAAGACGTTGAAGAAAGTGGCACAAAAAAACTGGTGGGACAAGATGCAATGTGAAGTGGACAACTTATGCAAATCATGGGACATGTGTCAACGAAAACAATCCCGTCGCACACGGCCACCCGGACTTCTGCAGGTGCTCCCCATTGGACATCCTCGGCCATTGACAACGTTGCAAAGCCACAGAATATCTTGTCAAGTTGCACGGCTAAGACTCCACACACAAGAGCTGTGAACCCCACGAAAACCTCTGAGACGTCGATCACCTCATCGACGACTATTCCCGCCATCACCGAGCTACATCTGTATGCGCGCCGGGATGTCACGGCTAAAAGGGTGCGGGGGGGCGAGGGGGGGGGGGGAGTGTTGCATACCAGACATACATGAGTCCCTAACCTTTCGGAGTGGGCATTTGTGTTTCTACACAAACAGCCCACCGCGTCGCGAGACGTCAATATTCATTTTGTCGGTCCAGTGCAATCTAGTCAAGGACCCTCGCCCTCTAGTGAATCGTTCCAAACTTTGTGAAAACCTCCACCACTCTCGCTAAACCACAACAGAAGTGTCACGACATTTTGGACGACTCATCAACGCACTGAGACGAATCTAGATGTGTAAAGATGCATCTTACATCCTCACTGCCGATTCTCGAAGCCCCACGAGTTCTCGGCCGACCTTCAGGAATCTGACCACTCATGATTATATTGATATACTTTTCAGTTGTGCAAAAGCTTCAAATTGTGTTTTGCTTTTCAATTTCAAGCTCGAAACCATCCACAATCCACTGAATTTAACTCAGAGCATGCTAACATGTTTGAAATTTCAACTCAGCCTCGTAATTGAAATGGTCGCCAGATACGAGGCTGAGTTGGAAGTGTGTTTTGCAAATACTCGTTATACTTTGTTACATTCAGAACGGGAGTGGATTGTAAGTTATGGTCACCAGATTTGGGGCCAATTGGGATTTGTTTCATGTCGAGGACATCACTAGTCCTTGTACGACACGCGCCTTCAAATTCCTGAATGTATCCGTTGCGTTCGCACCAGGCAATGTGCCAAGGCGGCATGGCCGCTTTGTTGTGCTCCTAGTGGCCTACTGTCTGTCGGTCAAAGGCGCTCGCCTGACAACGCTCACACGGCGGCAACCGGCTGTAACACCGGCCGTCGATGCTCAAGTGGGGAAACTCGTCGTTAGATGAGACGGCCTGATGCTGTTTTGATCTAATTGTGACGCTTCTTCATTCAAGGTAGTTTTGTGAAGGCGGCAAAGCATCTTGAACGACATTAAAGGCTTGTGCAGGATTACGAACATGAGCCACAGCAAAAGAATATGCCTTGCTGACAGTTGAGGGTTCTATCTAAAGGAATGCGTCTCTGTGGCCCTTCATATTCGGACTGTCTTTGTAGGGGGCAGCGAAAGCCGTGCATAACAGCATGCAGCTTTACGTTGAAGGAAGGTGGCCAGACAAATGAATATGTGCATTCAATACATACATTTCGTTAAGCTTCCAGACCGAAGTTGGAAAATTGGAATCGTGCGAGACGGAGCATTTGCTAAGGTTTCCTCGCTAAAAGTCCAGCCGCAAGCCATCGCTTGCCCTTTCTGGGGGTTTTGAGAACAGTCCACCTGTCATTGTCGTGCCCACAAGCACGACTCGTAGGTTTGGCCATTGCCGCGGCGAATGCCTGCCCCCTCCGCATTATCTCCATTCAGGCATCACGAGCAGAAATGGAGCAGGAGACATATTTGGATAAATCAAAACACTTTGAGGGAAGTTCAATTACATACAGTAGCGATCAATGGCGTACGGGTCAGTCTCCAGGAAGAACCTTGTCTCCGCGCTACCCTTCGTCGAGGAGAAAAGATTAGCTGGCAGTGCTGCGGAATTGAAAAAGACTAAACAAGCACAGTGACTGGAAACGCACATCCATGCAAAGCCTCTCTCACACCAACCCAAATGCATGGAATGGTACAAAGTTGTATGTTTTAATCAAACAAAACATAAAGGTAACCATCCACAAATCACAATGTTAAACCAATAAAAAGGTCCGTAATAAGAATGATTTCTATTTTTTCTCTCATTATTTTGGTTCATCACAGATTCCTCCACAATGTTTCCATTTCACTAATGTTTTTCATTATCCCATATTTTTGCGTAAGGATATTAGTTAATTAACAAAAAAATCCATTGAATAAGTCTTAAGAAAAACATGAAAGGAATAATTCAAGTTCTATGCTACACATGTTTAGTTTGATGTAATGGAATAAGAAGTAAAAAGGAGTTATACTTGATGAAAATGAATTATAGATGTTAAAAATAACGTTGATAAACTAAAATTTGAACATGAAAAATAAATAATTTAATTTTAACATAAAGCAAAAAAAATTTCTCATTCATATGTCCTTGAATTTTTCTAATTTTATTTTATCTAAAATAAACACATTTTTACTCCTTTCACACCATTCAATTATGATTTTATTTCAGGATTCTCACATGTTTTGTATACTTCATTCATGAAACAAGTAATGGATTGAAATAATTTCAACTATTTGTAGTTTTATATTTAAAAATCATTTTCTCATGTGACATGAGGTATCACATGAGGGGATTACTTAGGAAAGGTTTCCTTGATTGATATTTGAGCTAGTTTTGTCTTTTAGATTGTTTCTCATGATTGGAATCTGAATAGAAAACTATATCCATGGTTAGATTATTGACTTATTTGGTCAAATGTAGTAAAGCATTTGACCAAATAAAGTAGTTGCACAAAAGTATTACCAAATTATTACAATAAAGTAGTTATAAGACTTATGAACATAATAAGAAATTTCAAATAAGATTGAATTAATGAAAAAATGACATGTGTTTTGTAAACAGAGGGGCTATGACCATCTAGTGATTTTCTAGATTTTGAATATCTGGATGATTCTGAGGATGATGGATGGAATTTTTAACTCTTTCTTTAATTTTATAAAATTAATTTTCCTTTTTTGATATTTATATGTATAATTTTTATTAATAATCAATGATTATGAAGATATTATTTCATTGATATGATTTTTTTGATTTTTTAAATCTATAAAAAATAATTTTCCTCATATTTTTCATGAAATAATCGTAATAGGCTATTTCTTTGAGTGACGTTTTAGCATGGTCGACGCAACGTGGCTTGTGTTGGGGTTTATGGCATGTCGATGGTTGGGTGAGAGATTTTTAAAAACAGAAGCTCTGAAGAATTGTTGGGCAATGGTTCCTCCCAAATCCGTTTTAGACGAGGTACCAAGGAATGCATTTCGCTGTACTTTGCCATGAAAAATGTATAGTATTTTTAAAATTTCGGTACATTATTTGTACATGTTTTTGGCAAGGGCTGCTTTGGCCATTTTCAGGCTAATTCCTCAATCGCCCTCCCGGTTGCCGGCAGGGCGGTCGGGCGCTAGGTTTGACGCGTGGCGGTGAAGCCTAGGTGCTGCTTCGTGGTCATAACCTGCTGCACACTGGTTGAGCGGGAGGTCGGGCAACCTCGAGAATGGCTTCGGGCAGCCTCGCCAATGGGCTGATGAATGGGCGGTGCAAGCCTGCTGTCGCGACGTAGTAGCCGCTGCGGCACACTACTCTAGCTGCGGGGGAATGGGTTATCGATACGCGGCACCCAATCACCTCCAGCGCTTCCCCCTTGGGCCGTGCACCGCTAGGGGAAAAAGTGTCTCGTCATCAATCAAGATCCATCACCAGCATCGATCGCGTTTCACGTCGTGCCATTCCCGCCGCCTCAGTTCCAGTTTCAACCTGGAGTTTGCGAATGTTTCTCGCTTAAAGGCCTCAAAGCCCTAGTAGGCGAGTTTCGCAACGACTTCGTTATGAATCAGCGACGCCCGCATGAGGTCGTCACCAAATTGCAGGACGCCGATGCACGGTCGCCGATCGTCGTCGCGCATCACCGTTGTCGCTGTGTGGTTCTTGACGTCGTCCAAGTGATAGCTGTGAGTTCGTCGTCACATGATACCCCCAAATGTAACAGTCCTACACCACATTGTCAGGCAGCGTCTGACCTCCGAATTCGCTACGACATAGAACAAGCTTCCGTTCTACTCCTTCGGCACTTCAGCTTGTAGAGCGTTACGGTTGTCGCGTAAAGCCCATTGTCCACATCGCGTACGCGCAATGGTGGGCGTAGGGGAGAAGAATGCCCAGGTGCGGAGCAAATGGGGCAATGGGCACCAAACCAGAGGCGTGGATGACGGCTCGCCTCCTGGATCCAGTCGCGAAGACGACGACCTAGACACCCTAAAGAAGGAGACTGGACGGAGAACAGACCCACGATGCGCCCTCATCCTCCTCGCCCCATTCGCGGCCCTCTTCATCTACCTGATCTATACAGGCACAACTCCAGAGCAGCTAAAGTACAGGATAATGCACTGGGGCAATCAGGTGTCACAGATCCAAGTGGACCGCGAAAGCCTCATGAAGATCGCTTCCAACAACCTTCCGCTGAAGCAGCTCAAAGACTTCACGAGCTCATTCGTGGATGCCGGTAGCAGCAGCGTGAAGCCTGCCCTCCATCCCGTGGAGGATGATGGAGACGATGATGCTGATGGATGGGGAACGCCCAGCGCCACCTCCGCCACCACCAAGCTGAATGGACATCGGAAGATTCCTACGTCTTCTTCCGAGGATTGGCCCACTTCCTCGGAAGTCACGTCATCCAGGAAGGACGAGGAAGATCCAAAGAACGATGCGACGGAGGGGAGCAGCAGCGAGTCTGCGCAAGAGAGCAGCAGCAGCAGCAGCGAGGATGAGAAGCAGTCAAAAATTCGAACTCCAGCAGAAGATGAGGCCGACTCGTCATCTTCTGTTTCGAAGAAGTCCGTGGAAGACAGCGATGACGAGGAGAATCCAAGCTCTTCGGCGCCATCTTCCTCCAAAGGGAAATCCCAGACAGAGGAATCCAGCAGCAAGGTCTCTGAGAAGGATAACGACGATGACGAATCCAAGAAGGATTCCAAAGCTAGCGGCAATACAGAGAAAAAGGACGAGGACGAAGGTAGTGAGAAAAGCAGCGCGATCGAGGATGGCGGTTCGGCGAAGAGTGCCGGCAGCAGCGATGACTCTAGCAGCTCAAGTGAGGGGAAGCGGAAAAGGCAGGGAGCCCACGTTTTCATCTCCACAGATGAAGTGGATCTGAGGCCCATATTCGTGGTCATCAATTCTACTCTGGCGAATGCAAAGTAATTTTTATCCCGCTCCGCTCTCCAGCCGGCCTCACTTGCTTCCTAAGGCCTCTGATTCATTCCGTTTCGCGCAGTAATCGTGTGCTTGCAGCTTGCTGGCTAAGGGGAGCCTCCTCAAGGGCTTGAATGTTGTGCTTGTAGCTTACTCTGTTTGTTTTTGCTGTTCTGGACGAGCCTGCACAGGCACCGCGATGAGGTCGACTTTCACCTCGTAATTCCGGAGGAGAACGAGAAGTCTGCACGCGACAAGCTGCTGCCGCTTTTTCCCGGCGTGGTCATCGACATCAACAGGTGAGGGCCTGAATCTGGTGCCGGTCCCATCCAGAACTGCTGAATGCGACAAGCGAACGGTAGAGACCTGGATCTGATGTGGCCTGGGCCAGATTGGTACTGGAATCGTGTCAGGCTTTAAGTTAAACGTGAAACCATGTTCTTGATGGCCACAGCAAGGACGAAATTGAGAAGCCAAGCAAGAAGTATTATCGTGTGCCACCGACGTGGGTCATTAAACTCCTGCCGCGCACGTAATCTGACGAATCTGCTGAAGTCGTTTGGCTCACATNAAGGGCTTGAATGTTGTGCTTGTAGCTTACTCTGTTTGTTTTTGCTGTTCTGGACGAGCCTGCACAGGCACCGCGATGAGGTCGACTTTCACCTCGTAATTCCGGAGGAGAACGAGAAGTCTGCACGCGACAAGCTGCTGCCGCTTTTTCCCGGCGTGGTCATCGACATCAACAGGTGAGGGCCTGAATCTGGTGCCGGTCCCATCCAGAACTGCTGAATGCGACAAGCGAACGGTAGAGACCTGGATCTGATGTGGCCTGGGCCAGATTGGTACTGGAATCGTGTCAGGCTTTAAGTTAAACGTGAAACCATGTTCTTGATGGCCACAGCAAGGACGAAATTGAGAAGCCAAGCAAGAAGTATTATCGTGTGCCACCGACGTGGGTCATTAAACTCCTGCTGCGCACGTAATCTGACGAATCTGCTCAAGTCGTTTGGCTCACATGCCAACTTTGTTGTTTCCCCTTGTGTACTCCGTCTCTCACTCGCCTCTCTCGTTTCCAACACCGCCATTTGCTTTTTCCGCAAGGGCCATACTCCTTGCTGCACATGTCTATGTCACTTGATGCTCGTGATGTTCCACTGAAGGTCATCCCCCAACCTACATGAATCCTGTCCACAGACAGCGAGAAAGACACGGAGAGTGAGGGAGGGAAGGTTTTGGAACAAGCACGCCTGAAGCAGTATCTTTAGTGTTAGGAACATCAGAAAATTTTGAGTGAACACGGCTGTTGAGACCAGGTCTGATGCATATTGTAGGTCAGTGTTGCTCTTCAAAGCAGCAAGTTGTTGTGTTGGTGATCTCAGCGTCTGTAATAATTCCAAGTGTATGGGAACGAATCCTGGACTCAGGATTTCCTGTGGGCAAGTGCCCATAGTGGAAAAGTCATGTTTGATCCATGGCTGTGGAGTTACAACGTGGGTGAGGAGTCTGTCGGTCGTGTGTTGTGTCGGTGAGGTGAGAGTACAATGGCTAAGCTGAGCTCCTGCTAGAGGCTGTTGGGAAGGGCCACCACAAGGGTGTTGTGTTCATCACAGCGAATGCTCCAATTGTGGGACGAGCATTTCCCAGTTTAGTTCGTCCACAGAGAGTCCTTCGGCCAGTGGAGCCGTGCCAGCCACGCAGCACATGAGATGATGGCTTCAATGTGCCCTTCGGTAACAATCTGTACTCAATCGACCGGTGCAGGCAGAAGATTGACGCAGAGCGCATCAAGAAGCTCATCACTTACAAGGAGGGCAGTGGTGCACGCAAGGAGCTTGTCAGCGTCTTCAACTTCCTGCCCTTCTACCTACCCCTTATCTCCAAGGACTTCGAGAGAATTGTGTACCTTGATGCTGATGTCGTCGTCGTGGTGAGTCCATGCATTCGTAGATTAGTATTCCAAGTTTTTGGGAGTGGCATTCTGCTGCAAGCAATTGAGTTCTTGGGGGAAGGGGGGTGGACCTGAAAATTATCGACTTGTGCACCAAAGTGGTCGTAAGTGCGTGTGTCTGAACACGAACAGCGGTCTTGTGCGGGAATGCAAGCTTTCTGCTGAGATCGTGGTGGAATCTGCAATCTGCACTCTGGTGCTTCTGCTCCTTTGCTTCCATGCATGGCATGAAGCTTGTGGATGGAGGATGTGTTGTCATGATGGAGCCATGGTCAGGAACATCGGTTGACCCTTGTTGTTTGGGCTGTCTCCGTAGAATGATTCATCTTGACTCTGTTGACTCTGCTGCCCCTCCCTATTCCAGGGTGACATTGGAGAGCTTGCAAACATTGATATGGAAGGAAAGGCTGCTGCGGCAGTTGAGGACTGCATGCAGACATTCAAGACATACTTCGACTTCAAACAACTTGCAAAGATTCAGGTGGGTGCCAAGAGTGGTGTTGACGCTTACTGTGCAGAGGATCTGCTAGACTTGTGGGTACGGACGGGAAGAGGGTTGAAGCTGCAGATACTTCTGACTGGGCAGGATGGTACAGCATTGTTACCACCCCTCTTTCCTTTCTGGACTCTCTCTCTCTCTCTCTCTCTCTCTCTCTCTTTCTCCCCCTCTCCCTCTCCCTCTCTCTCTCCCCCCCCCCCCCCCTGGTGACCGCTCGGGCCGGCACAAACTGTTTTGGACAATGGTAGAGCAGTGTGGACTGCAGCAGACCTTTTTGTTTCCATGCCATGGGGAAGGTGTAAATCCAGCTTGTGGCGTCTCTCTTGTTGTGAGCAGGCCCGGAAAGATCCAACAAAGCCGTGGATGCCACATTTCCTGTACGACAAGAAGGCATGTGTCTTCAACCGCGGGGTGCTCATGATGGATGTCAAGAAATGGATCGATCAGAACATGACGGAGACCATCGAGTGGTGGATGAAGGAATTCAACAGTGCCAAGGAGCCACTGTATCGGTGAGTGCTTTTTGGTCGATGAGGGCAGACACCGTCTGGCTGCTGACTGTGGATGGTTGTTCCAATATTTCTTTGTCATGTGTGTTGTAGCTTGAAATGGAACTAAGGTCGGGTTGCTGTGGGAGTTGTGATGGTTTTCTGTTCTGTACCGTTGACTTTCTCTTCCATGGGCTGCCTCTCTTCAGGGCGCAATGCAACAGGCCAGTTCTCCTGTCCCTGTCCTTGTGTCAGTTTCATTTTCACGCTTGGTGCCCTTGCGATGTGGAACTGTGTGCCTCCCGTTCTTCCAAGTCAGACTGGCTCCTTGTCCCTTTTATGGCCTTGTGATTGTGCAGGTTTGGCCTCTCACAGCCGCCCTTCTTGCTGACGATGTACACCCGATACAAGAAGCTTGACCGCTGCTGGAACACGCGTGGGCTTGGCCGTGATGCGTTTGGTGAGAAGGAGCGAGATTTTCTTGCGCGCATTGGGTTTGGGCGTCCCCCCAAGTCCCCCTTCTTGTCCCCCTGGGCAGACTCTGCAAAGATCATGCATTTCAACGGCAAGTGGAAGCCGTGGCGCTCTCCCCGCATCCGGCCTGAAGGTGAGGAGCCGAAGAGTTTGTGTGGGGAGAAGCGGGTGGAGTGCGCAAAGTACTGGTGGCAGTACATTAGCGATGACACCATGGAGCTCCTAAAGCCCCCGGAAGAAGAGGCTGGTGAGGCCAAGGAATAGGTATGACTCGGTAATCCGAGATAGCGAGGGACAGATGGCAGATCGTCAAACTGGCAGTGTTTGCTCTTCGAATTTTTTGCTCACTTCGGGGCTCGGGCTTCAGGGGGGCATCTGGCACTGCCGCCATTTCTGAGCAATGCAGCCTTGTGCTGTGGCTAGCTCTTATTATTCACTTCGAACTGACTAGAGGCAGGGATTGATGTGTGGAGGTGCGAGGCTCGAGGGTTCTTCAACAGGTCAGCACGAAGCTAGCCTTGCATCTTCAGCATGATGGAATGGCAGTACGAGAGTGCGAAGCCCATGAATTCTGCACTACAGACTATGCAGTCGCGGTCAATTACCTTCTATTGCTTCTCTGAATATGTGAAAATGTTGCCCTTCATTTTCCTTTCCACCAATTGCCATGGAACATGCCCTTGGACACTAAGCAATGCAGAACATGGCCAAATGACCTGCTGCAGCCAGTATGCATGAGTAGCACCAGAAATGTAGAGATGAATGCAATGACTTCAAGTCTGCGCAAAACCACCCAGCACTTCTTCTGCAGACGTGACAGCTAGGTTTTCAGTGTCAGGGTCTACCTCACTGGGACAATATGCAGAAAGGTTAAAATGAAACACTGGGGGCCAACTGGGGACCGGAAGATCAATGCTTGCGTAATTCGGAATGCACAGCTATCAGGGAGACGATGGTTTGCAAGATGCTGGTATGAGATTGGTCGGGGGCAGTTTGTGGCTAGGGGAGTAGCTCAGCATGCTCTGACATCTGCTCCTGCTTTCTCTTGTGGCCCTTCCTTCCAAGGACAACACACCTGAACACACAACGGAAAGGAGGGAGCGGGATATGACTATGGGCACTGTGTAGGTGCCAGAGGAGCAAAACTTAGCGGTGCGACGGCGATGACAGAGAGGTGTGAGAACTGGGTGCCATTCAGACGCCTAAGGTCAGCCTATCTAGTACGCAGGACAGCAGCGTTGCACAAGAGTCTGAGCACTCTGGTTTGTTACTCAGAAGTATTCGCGCCAGAGTTAGCGCCAAAACTGCGGCTGGAAGCAATTGTGACAATTAGGGCATGCAGGCCCATGCACGCACGAACATGAGCTCTGAGTGTGAGTGCACTGCAAAAAGGCAAGAATTCAGCCTGGTATGCATTCTTGCATTCTTGCAAGAACGCACGACGGCATGCATCACACTTGCATTCTTGCATCCTTGCGCTCTAGCACCTCCTACTGGTATCAGTGCCGTTGCGAGCAACGCACAGATCCGACGATCCTGTGGTCCTCCTCACGCCCACACCATGGCCCGTCGTCGACGCCATTGTCGGCACACGTGAGCCGCAGCAGCAGCTAGCAGTGTGCCTCTTGCACTCAGCCGCCTTGCTGCTGCCCTTTTCCCATACGCGTGGGCACGTGCTGCTAACCACGTGGGCAGTGGGGTCCTTGCGGATCTCGCTGCGGCGTCACTTTTCCACCTGCGACTGTGACGCCGGCGCTTCCCGTCGGTAGGGGCTGCCTAACCCTCACCGTCCCACTCCACCTGAGAAAGTGCGTAGAAGCTTCCTAGCAACACGGCCGCTGACCGGGCGTCAGTGCCTAGTCAGACGGTGACGACAGTCACAGGTCGTACACACAACGGCAAGGGTTTGGCTAGGAGACACAAGTCAAAGTGTCAGAATGCTTCAATATAGCATATGCAGAGAGAAATGACAACTGACAGGTCCAGGGCATAAATACCTGCCGCGGCGCACGGCGGGTGTCGCACGCGGCAGTCCAAGAGCTGTCCTAAAACCGGCCCAAAAACACTGTTTTGGCCGTAACTCTGCGCACACATGTCAGAATCCTACGTCGTCTGAACCTAGACGCGCAGAATCAAAAGACGCACGCAACGACTGGTCACATGCATGCATCCATCAACTGACAGCGAGTATACAATGCAAAAACATGCAAATGGGCCTCATGCCCAGTCCGCCGAAAGGCGCCTGCAAGACGTAGAAGGCACAGCAAAGAGTCCCGGTGACATCTGGGGCTCTGGAACAGTGGTCGGTCAGCTCCAGGCGGGTAGTCCGCCGCTTGTCGTCGCGCCGGTGTCACCAGGGCCGCCTGCCTCAGGGATCTGCACGAGTATGGACACAGCCGAGTGGTCACAGTAAACTGTACAGGAACGGCACAAAGCACAACACTCCCCCATGACCCAATGGTACGCATGTCCATACGCGTGCAGCACTGGTACAACCACATAGTGAGTGACACAGACAGATGAGACGGCAACGTACATCCCACACTCAACCACTGTCACGCACGGGACGAAGCCCAACAGAACGAATGGCCACCAGGAACTTCCCGCGGGCAAGTGCCTTTGTCAAGAAATCAGCTCGCTGCAAGTCAGTGCCAACCCACATGATGGAGATCACGCGTCGCTCCACCAGATCACGAACGAAGTGATGCTCAACCGCAATGTGCTTTGTGCGAGCATGAAAAACACCAGAGTTCTCCGCAATGGCGAGAGCACTCTGGTTGTCGCAACGCAGCACAATGGCGGGTACTGACTGCCCAAGCTCAAGAAACAAGCGCTGCAGCCAAACTGCCTCAGCAGCCCCTGCCCCCAAAGCCACATACTCTGCCTCCGACGAGCTACGTGCGATGCAGCCCTGCTTCCCGCTTCGCCAAGACAAAGCGGTACCACCGAGCAGAAACACGTAGCCAGTGCGACTGCGCCCGTCAGGACTCCAAGCCCAGTCGCTGTCAGTGTAGCCGTCAAGGACCACCGAACACTGCCGACGAAAGCAGAGTCCGAGATACGGCGTGGAGACCACGTACCGTACCACTCGCACAGCCGCGTGAAGAGCTCTCGCATGTGGAGCCTGCGAGAACTGAGTCAGGAGGTTGACGGTGAACGCGATGTCGGGACGCGTGGTAGTGGCGAGGTACATCAGAGATCCGATGAGACGGAGGTACAAGGTCACGTCCACTGTCTCCCCCAGCTGTGTAGGGTCATCCACCTTCAGGGCATCCTGCCCATCAGGTGTGAGTGGTGTGGAAGCAGTGGGCACTGCACCAAGGAGATCGCTAAAGCGCTCCCCCACGACTCGTGCGTATCGGGCCTGATGCAGCAACAGTGTCCGATGTCTGCGATCTCGCACAATCTCCATACCAAGAAACACCGATGCAGGACCGAGGTCCTTCATCCTGTAGGCGGTCTGCAGAACAGCCTTGGTCTCCTTCACGGCCTCCAGCGACGGAGACGCGATCAGAAGGTCATCAACATAGACCAGGATGGCGGTAAACCGCTCGGGTGTCGGTAGGATGAAGAGTGAGGGGTCTGCCTCGCTCTGTACGTATCCTGCGCGAGTCAAGGTGCCAGTGATCTCCCGGTTCCAACACCGTGGAGACTGCTTGAGGCCGTACAAGGACTTGCGCAAGNGCTGAGGTCATGCGGCCGACAGGGGCAAAGGTGTCAGTGTAATCAACTCCCTCAATCTGAGAGAACCCCTTGACGACCAAGCGGGCCTTGTAGCGTTCCAGTGAGCCATCCGGCTTCACTTTCTTGCGAAAGACCCACTTGACCTGAATCGCCTTCCTCCCAGGGAGAAGGTCGACCAGCTCGTAGACTCCGTGCTCTCGGATAGCGCGAAGCTCATCCTCGCAAGCAGCTTGCCAGGCATCAACATCCTACGATGAGAAAGCCTCCCTCAATGTGCCCGGGTCCGGCGCCATAGAGGGGGAACTCTGCGTGGCAAGTGCACACGCCTCAGTGTCTGGCCTGACGGCCACGAGATCAGCTGCTGCATCACAGGCGATATGGAACTCGCGAGTGACCAGGTCGTGCCCTATGGGGCATGCTGGGTGTACCTCTGAAAGCTCAGTGCGGACACTCAGGCCTAAGGCCTTTGTGCCTGGATCACCGCTCGCGATGCTGCGAGAGGAACGTCTGGGTCCGAAACCCGACGCTCGCTGAGCTCCAGAATCCAGTGGTCGAAGGGGACCACCGGGCTCACGGGAGTAACCGGAGGTCGAGGGGCGCACCTCAGGCTCAGGAACAGGTACGACCACAGGGACAGGTGCGACCACAGCTGGTGAGGGCTGAGACGAGGCAGTCGGAGATGTCGTGCGCAGAGATGCGTGTGTGGGGGACACTGAGCTGGGGATGACAGCGGGCAAGGCTGGCCCGGACACTGAGACAGGAGTGTCAGCCGACGTAGAGACAGGAGTGGGCTGGGCTGGGTCAGACGCTGGAACAGGAGTGCTAGTGGACACAGAGGGTGATGCAGGAAGAGGCGTGGGAGCAGCGGTACCTGTGGGGTGCAAAGCAGGCTGGACAGGTGGGATCTCTGGACCAACGGGAATGATAGCCGGATCATCAAGTGCTGGAGATCGAGAGGTGACTCGAGCGGACACATCAGCCTGGCGAGGAATGGTCGCTGGCGAAGAGGTCTCCCCCACCCGCGGAGGACCCTCACAGGAAGGGACATGAGATACAGAGAGCGTTGTGATCGAAGTCAGATCACGGTATGTGAGTGACTAAAAAAACAGCGCGTCACGGGACTCAATAACACGATGGCGATTGGGGTCCCAAAAGCGCCAGGCCTTCGACCGCGGGGAGATGCCGATGAAGGCACACAAGCGACCCCGAGGGGAGACCTTGGACCCCTGCTGGTCCTCGGTGTACCATACGGAGGCCAGGGATCCCCAGACGCGTGCGAGACGAAGATCGGCACGGTGGCCAAACCAGAGCTCGTACGGTGTAACATGATCCGGAAGAGGACCATGCGGGAGGCGGTTCCAGACCCAAGTCATGTAGGCAAAGCCCTCGAATGCGAAGGACTCCGGGAGACCGCACTCAGACCGCATGGCGCGGACCGCATCCTCCATGGTGCGGTTCCAACGCTCAGATACACCGTTCTGCTGTGGGGTAGCAGGAGCGGAGACCTGGTGAAAAATGCCGTGCTCAGCAAAGAAGGAGTCCATCTCGCCGAGGAACTCGCCGCCGCGATCCGAGCGAAAGGTATGTAATGTGTGGCAAGATTGACGCTCAGCCATCACGAGCCAGAGCCGAACCGTAAGGGCGGCGTCGCTCTTCTGACGCAGACTGTAGACCCACCGCATCCGGGTGAAGTCATCAGTTAGCATCAGAACATACCGGCCCCTCTCGGACAGCGACTCGACCGGGAGAGGACCGAACAGGTCCGAGTGGACCAACTCGAGGGGCCTCAGCGCTCGGGAACGCGAATCAGGGTAAGTGCACCGGTGCATCTTACCCTGAGCGCAAAAAAGACAGTCGGTCTTGGGTTGCTTCTCGAAAGAAGCCACGTCAAGACCAAGAGCGGGCTGTGTCCGGATGAGCTTCGACACAGTGTCGGAGCCCACATGACACAGACGTCGGTGAAGCAACCGCTGGTGTTCCGGGGATAGAACACCATGTTGTTATTTGAATGCCCCTTGGCCACTAGTCTCCAGAATTGGCGAGTAGTGGACGGACCAGGCATGCACTGCTCATGTGGAGCAAGTCCCCTGGGTCCGGTCCAACAGACCAGGCATGCACTGTCCTTGTTCAAGGATAAGTCCCCTGGGTTTTTTCTCATGATGGCTATTCAGATTGTCAATCTGACCGTACCGATGGAAAGAGCAGGTGTCAAACTGTCAGCTGTCCAAGTTTCGGGCAGATCCAACGGTCGGATTGGAAGATGCAAGATGTGCCTTGGATCAGGGGATGTCTTCCCTGATTGAGGAGATGACCTCCTTAACTTAAGGAGTGACATCGGCCGAGGCGCGCGCGCTTCGGGTTAGCCGAGGCGCGTGCGCTTCGGCTGCCAAAGGCACTNCCAACTCGAGGGGCCTCAGCGCTCGGGAACGCGAATCAGGGTAAGTGCACCGGTGCATCTTACCCTGAGCGCAAAAAAGACAGTCGGTCTTGGGTTGCTTCTCGAAAGAAGCCACGTCAAGACCAAGAGCGGGCTGTGTCCGGATGAGCTTCGACACAGTGTCGGAGCCCACATGACACAGACGTCGGTGAAGCAACCGCTGGTGTTCCGGGGATAGAACACCAGTGACAAACACGCAACCAGAGGAGGTGGGAGAGCAAGGGGAGGAGGGCTGAGCAATGCGGTACAAGTCATCGACGATTGAAGCACGCAGGACAATGCTACGGGTGTCAAGAGCAGTCACAATCGCTGAGTCAGCGGTATGCTCAACGGAGAGACCCATCAGAGTGCAGGCACGCACAGACAGCAAACAGAGCTCAAGATCAGGCACAAACAGCATGTCAGAGAGATACAGGGGGCCAGACGGACCATCAAAGCATACAACCCCAACACCGTGAACCAGTAAGGACTGACCAGAACCTGTACGAACGGAACGGACAGTCGTGACAGGACCAAGTACCACAAAGTTACTACGACGACACGTCATGTGGTGGGTGGCACCGGAATCAATGATCCAAGTGCCACCGAAGTCACGACTGGTGGACGTCACTGTACAACGAGCAATAGAACACTCGGCATCAGAGGGACGCTGAGCCGTCAGTGGGAAGGAACGACGTACATCACGAAGGTGAGACTCATGAATCTAGTCAATTTAGTCAGGCCCATCATCATCACATGCGGACTGTGCTCTCCCACACGTGTCATCACGAGTCACGAGGACGGACGAACAAGCAGTCTGTGACCCACTCGACGATGACAACACACTCGCACCTCCCTGAAAGCGAAGCGCCAGAAGATGACGAAGCTCGGCGATGGTGCGGTCACGTGGGTCTGGATCACTGCTGCTCGCCGGTGAGGATGCAGGAACAGCTGCAGTCGTAGTCGCCGCGCGTCCAGAGGAGTGTGCGGTTGACGTGCCGGATGCGGTGCGAGCGGCATGGGTAGCCTGAAGTCCGCGAGTGATGCCCTCCCAGTCGAGTGGCTGCTGGCACTCGGTGTAGCGATGGGCACCTCCACAGTTGTAGCAGTGCACGGAGCGGCCACTGATACCACTGGATGTCGCCTCCTGCTGACCCGATCCGCGCTTCCTATTCTTCTTCTGTCCCTGGGCGGCTGCTGCAACGCCCTGCGTCTGCGTGGGTGTAGACAGGATCGAAGAAGAGGAGGAAGATGAGGTCGTGATGGAGGAAGGTGAGGGTGACTGCAGGAGGGAAGAGGGTGGTGAGGCGAGGACTGCTGCAGCGAGAGAAGTCTCCTGATGTGCTACTGCTGCCTCGCGGGCCGTCGTCACCTGGAGGAAAAGCTGATGGGCCCACGGGAGCAGCTGTAGGGTGGCGGAGAAAGGCTCGAGAGCAGCGTCGCTGTACCGTGTGAATATGCCGGTGTACTCCAGGCGAACTCCGAGTATGATCGTCCGAAGCGCCCACAGTTGTGTGCCCCCTGAGGTCCCCAGGCGCGTGTAGATACGCATGGCGCGTCGCGAGTAATCCGCAGCAGGCTCCGCTGGTCCCTGACGGAGAGAGTGAAAAGCACGAATGTGTGACGCACGCGTGGCGTGCGTCTCTACGGCCAGTAGGGACAACGCCAGATCCCAGCCTCCACGAGGATCAGCTCCGGTGCCTGTGCCAGCCTCACCGAGGAAGGGACGGAAGTCAACGACAGTCTCGCGTGGCATGGCGTAGAGGAGCCCTCGCATGGCCCGGGCTACTGTCAGCACCTGTGCTGGATCTGTAGACTGGTATGGGCTGTGGTAGTAAGGCCAAACTCCCTCAGAAGTGGCCCACACCTGAAACAAGATCTCCCAGCAGTCAAATCCATCCTCGCTGATGTACCGTGGAGGTGGTGCCTCAAAGTCCTTTGGCTGCCGCTCCGTGGGGAGAGCAGCCGCAGGCTGAGGAGGGCGAGTGACGGGAAAAACTCCTGGAAGGGGATGATCACTGGGGAAGTCAGGTGACGGTCGTATCGGGGAGGCGGGTGGAGGTCGGATACCCGTCTGCAGCTGACGGAGGCGCTCCTGTAGAAGACGAATCTCCCGCTCCTGGGAGTCATCCTCAAAGCCTGGCATGAATGGCTCGTCATCAAGAAGGTCCTCAGGTGGTGGGGAGACCACACCAGGAGGTGAAGCAGGCGGGGCACCTGTCACGGGCACCTGAGCTGAGTGCTGGGTGGAGGCCGCAACGCCGGCAGCTCCCTCAGAAGTCCGCGGAGGAGCCGTGGACTGAGCGCGCAGGAGCTCAGTCAGCGTGCGGATCGCGTCAGTCTGCTCTCNACGGGTGGAGGTCGGATACCCGTCTGCAGCTGACGGAGGCGCTCCTGTAGAAGACGAATCTCCCGCTCCTGGGAGTCATCCTCAAAGCCTGGCATGAATGGCTCGTCATCAAGAAGGTCCTCAGGTGGTGGGGAGACCACACCAGGAGGTGAAGCAGGCGGGGCACCTGTCACGGGAACCTGAGCTGAGTGCTGGGTGGAGGCCGCAACGCCGGCAGCTCCCTCAGAAGTCCGCGGAGGAGCCGTGGACTGAGCGCGCAGGAGCTCAGTCAGCGTGCGGATCGCGTCAGTCTGCTCTCGCTGCAGACGACGCATCTCCTCCTGCTGGCTGCGCAGGTCCTCAATGGCCTGCGAGCGAGGACTCAATACCCCTGAAGAAGAGGAGGAGGGATCACCTGGTCCCTTGTCCTTGTCGTCGGGGGAACTCATGTCGCCGCTCACTATGGGACGATAGGTCAAGTTTTCCAGATTTCAAAACCGTCTGCGTTTCTGGAGGAGTTGAAACGCTGGCAACTTTTGACTTTTCGGTTGTAAATTTGGCTAAGTGTAATGCTGACGTCAGCAAATGGTTGCTGACGTCAGCACGACCTGATGACGTCAGCAACGAACAATGCTGAGGTCAGCTCGTCCCGTCCCTTTTTGTTTCTTTTTTTTTGTTTTTTTTTGTCACAGTTCTGCCGCTGCACGGTGGCGCGCGGCAGCTCCGCGGAAGCTGCGCAGCAGCTTCCGCCCAGTTGCTGCTGCAGCTGCGCTGTCAGCTGCAGCAGCAGCTGCGTAGCTGCATGTGCAGCGGTGGCAGCGGCGGCTGCGTTGCTGCTACTGCTGCTGCTGCTGCTGCTGCGCGCGGCGGCTGCTGCTGCGCGCGGCGCTGCTGCTGCGCGATGCAGCTGCTGCTAGCTGCTGCCGCCGCGCGCTGCTGCTGGCTGCCGCCGCCGCGCGCTGCTGCTGCTGCCACTGCTGCGCTGCTGCTGCTGCCGCGGCAGCCGCTGCTGTTGCTGTGCCGCTGCCGCTGCTGCGCTGCTGCTGCCGACGCCGCTGCTGCGCTGCTGCTGCCGCCGCTGCTGCCACGCTGCTGTGGGGGCCGCTGCTGCTGCGCTGCTGCTGCGCGGCTGCCGCTGCCGCCTCTGCTACTACTGCTCTGCTGCTGCGGCTGTGGGGGGGGAGTGGCGGCTGCACGCACCGCAGCCGCCACACACCTCTGCGTGGCGGTACGTGCTGCTGCTGCTGCCTCAGCAGCTGCGATCTCACGTGGTGGGTGGCGTACGCGGACGGCGAACGGCCGTCTCCAGCAGGTCCCAGAAGATCTGCTGCAGCGGTGACTCTCACTGCTGCTGCTCTGCTGCGTCTCTGCTGCGCAGCTCAGTGAGATCTGTCTCACTTCTCTGATACCATGAGAAAGTGCGTAGAAGCTTCCTAGCAACACGGCCGCTGACCGGGCGTCAGTGCTTAGTCAGACGGTGACGACAGTCACTGGTCGTACACACAACGGCAAGGGTTTGGCTAGGAGACACAAGTCAAAGTGTCAGAATGCTTCAATATAGCATATGCAGAGAGAAATGACAACTGACAGGTCCAGGGCATAAAGACCTGCCGCGGCGCACGGCGGGTGTCGCACGCGGCAGTCCAAGAGCTGTCCTAAAACCGGCCCAAAAACACTGTTTTGGCTGTAACTCTGCGCACACATGTCAGAATCCTACGCCGTCTGAACCTAGACGTGCAGAATCAAAAGACG